>VTFQ01000013.1:9985765-10050765 GCA_036281575.1 Ancherythroculter nigrocauda
GCACAACTAGTTTGTTTGATATTAGTCTAGAGCTGTTTTTATAGTACTTACTAAGGCTGTGTTGTACTTGTATGCTATTGGTGGTTGGATACTAATAAAATCAAGTTTGGGTTAGAGAGGAATACTACAACTGTAAGCCATTATGCAGTTCTCTTGAATGATTGCCTAAACACAGTGACGCTGAATTGTTTTGAGTTTATTCCAAGACCACGAAAGATTAAATCAGTCAAGTTCAGCCTCAACATTTTTTAGCGAATGCTGTTAGATATTCTAAAAGGTTCAGTGGGGAACTCTAGTGTTCTTGACTTAATTTTAAAGAATAATGTATGCCAAAAAGTTTAAATATGTTAAATGAGTGCATAATACTTTCATGTTTAACAGTTTTTTAGTGATTAAAGAATGTTTACGAGCTGTTTAATTTATAAGGTTTAATAACAAAAAATTAATTAAAACACAATTAATTAATTACATCTAAATCCATATAATAATTCCATGATGGGAACCCCTAAAAAGTTCTATATACACAAAAAAATGCTGGGTTAAAAACAACCCAAATTGGATTGAAAATGGACAAACCCAGATGGTTGGGTTAAATGTTTGCACAACCTGCTGGGCAGTTTTATTTAACTCAACTATTGTTTAAAAATTAATATATGTCTGGCTTATGAAAATGAACCCAAAATAGGTTGAAAATTAAAAATCAGACACATAATTACTAGAGGCAACAATAATAATCAAAAGGTGAAGCAATTCTTTAATTACACTCTAAAAAATGCTGGGTTAAAAACAACCCAAGTTGGGTTGAAAATGGACAAACCCAGCAATTGGGTTGTTTTAACCCAGTGGTTGGGTTAAATGTTTGCCCAACCTGCTGGGTAGTTTTATTTAACTCAACTGTTGTAAAAATTACTGTATTGCTTGCTTAAAATGAACCCAAAATATGCTGGAAATGAACATTTATTAATATGTTTAATAAATGAGCATTTATTAATAAGATAATAATAATAAACAATAAACATTTATTAAATTGCTTATTAATAAATGTTCAACTTTTGATTATTATTGTTGCCTCTAGTAATTAGTGTCTGATTTTTAATTTCTCACCTATTTTGGATTCATTTTAAGCCAGCTATAGTCATTTTTAATCAGAGGTTGGGTTAAATAAAACTACCCAGCAGGTTGGGCAAACATTTAACCCAACCACTGGGTTAAAACAACCCAATTGCTGGGTTTGTCCATTTTCAACCCAACTTGGGTTGTTTTTAACCAAACATTTTTTAGAGTGTATGTTTAATTATTATTAGTTAAACTTATTAATAAATGTTCGTTTCTTAATATATTAATAAATGTTAATTTCCAACATATTTTGGGTTCATTTTAAGCAAGCATTACAGTAATTTTTAAACAATAGTTGAGTTAAATAAAACTACCCAGCAGGTTGGGTAAACATTTAACCCAACCGCTGGGTTTTCCATTTTCAACCCAACTTGGGTTGTTTTAACCCAGCATTTTTTAGAGAGTATGAAGTACATGACAGAAACTTTGGGCCAGATTTACTAAAGTTCAAAAACTCTTTTATTATTATTTTCACTTTTCAAATAATGGCCATAACAATCAACAATATGACCTAATATGCTAAGAAATAAATTCAAAAGTGCTTCAGGAAGAAGATTTGATGATGTGTGCCGTAACACCAAGGTAATTGTGATTGCTAACTGACGTCCAGTGATTTACATGTTAAGTCAATGCAAAGACGCAAATAGACATCCTGCGGCGCGATTCGCGCGAATTGAGCGTTTCGGGCGTTTGACGTGCGTAACGCGTGATTCGCGCGAAACACATAAAGGAGCGGGAGAGCCCCTCTCATGACGTGAATTCGCGTCTGTTGTGAAGTGAATTTCAAGAGCGAATGAAGCGAGTAAACTCAAATGTCCAAGTCGCGTCGCGCACAAGTCGCGTCTGGTGTGAACAGTCGAATGGTGGCTAGAACGGCTCCAGGTTTAAAGGTCAATATGGAATGGATTAATCTGCGTTATTTTTTTTAACGCGTTATTTTTCTCAGATTAATTAATCGAAATTGACGCGTTATTTTGACAGCCCTAATATATATATATATATATATATAAACTGTATAGGCCAACACGGCTTGGCAAACAATATGTTCGGATAACGTCTTTCTCTGGCATTCCAAAAAATTTTATATGAGTGGAAAATATTTTCTCCCTTCTACTACTCACTCTTTGTTCGCTGCGGTGTCTCCTCCTAGCAACAACAATTGCAGCCATGTCACAAAATGGGTTAAGACATGCTTTTTTTTTTTGGGTGTTAAATAATGCCGCAAATACCAGTAAATTGACTAGCTTAAACATTAGTAAATCGCGTTGCATGAATCATTTAAATACTCTCCTCCCATAAATTTTGCGTCTGAAACGGAAAAAATACATATGCAATAAGGTCAGCCGCAAAACAACTCGGTCTACGCCTTTTGCACTGCATGTCTTTAGAAAATCCCGACAATAGTCAAAAGAGCGTTTGCGCTAGCGCAAGCTGTTTGTAAATCTGGCCCTATAACTCTTTCCCTGCCAGCGTTTACTAAAAAAGTTCCAACATTTTTTACCAAATTCACAAAGCCTTCATTGCACCCTAATAAATTTAATGTATAAATATGTAAACAGTCAATATATGTATAAAAAAGAACAGAGCATCTGCTTTTAAACAACAAAACCCTTGTTATTATAGCTTCATTCATTCTTTTTTATCAACATTTTAGTCAACAGTTAAGTTTCATTCCAGTGCAAATGTTTTTTTTTCCAGTTTAAAAAACAAAAAGCTGAGAAAATTCTTAGTCTGGATTGGATTCACAACAATGATCAAAATATAGATTGTGTCCATCAACACCCCCAAAACTTGTTGTATCCCTGACAGCAACATAGTGTCGGCCCAGATCCGGCCCACATCTGGTACACATGGATTCCACAAGTGTGGTCCAGATCCAACCAGATGTGGGCCGGATCTGTTAACATTAGTCATTTATATGCTGTTGAATATTTGATGATCACTTTAGCTTACTTGTGCGTAAGCAACTTCTATCCACTCCTTCTGGTTTATGCAGATCTTCTTCTTTGCTTGTTTTTGGACATTTTCAGAAGATGTGTAACAGCGCCCTCTACCATATAGCAGTGAAACCATGGATAGCCAGAAAACTCAGTAGCCCCTCACTGCAGAAAACACAAGATCCGGGGGCGGAGATGGGTAGATTTAGGGATATGTAAAGTGGGAGGAGTTGGATCGAGCCGCCCCCTGGATCTCGTGTTCTGCAGTGAGGACCATCTCGAAAAACTCGTCAGTGGCGGGGAAAGAGTTAAGGATCTATATAGAAGCTTTTCTTCTCAGAGTGTAGTACCTTGAGCTGTGTTCATACTCCAACCCACCTCAGCTCACTGATGATCAAACGACATGCTGTTTCTGTCCCTCTCTCTCACCTTGTAATAAGGGTTCCATCCAGGTGTTTGGTGACAGGAAGTGAGGGCAAACAAAGCCAGGTATTGTTCACGAGAGGCACAGACAGCAGTGTGAGTGGGTGTTGGATAGCGGGTGTCTGACGTGACACCCAGTCTGAGCTGGTAATCTGAGCCCACATCAAAGACACTTGAGCAGGCAGAGCGTGGCAGAGGCTTGGCCATGATGATGGGACAAATCATTGGCGGACCGATAGATCACTCATCGCACTTCTCTTGGGTCTTGGTCTTCTGTCAGACTGCAGGTTCTGCTTTCAGCAGCGTCATGCAGTGGTTTATGGTTGCACATTTGCTTGTGTTTGCTTGTAAAAGATGAGATTTAGTAGATGGAAAAAGTTTATTTATTTTAAGGATGCACAATATATCAATATTCCAATATTTCATTTATTTATTGAATATATACAGTACATGGATGGCATATTGGTGCCTGTATATTTTAGAACAGAAAATGTAATGCAAGGCAACATTATTCTGCATAAAATAATAATATGTGTAAAGCAAAGACTTCTGGAAAAACCTTTTTACTGTTTTTAATCGCAAATTATACGGTAATTCATTTTAACACAATTTTTATTTGCAAAACCCATAAATTTGACAGTATTTTACAGTAAAATTACATATAATGCAATGTTAAACAATTTACAGTTTTTCACCGTATGTAGTAACTACAATACAACTACATTACAAACATTTTTACAGTGTGTGTCAATCAATATTAGATTTTAAGTGTTCCTGCTCATTTCCTTTATTTTTAGATTTTTAAAATTTTTTATCTTTCCTGTCATCTTGCACTCACTTAAAAGTAATCTTCAAAAATACTCAGTTTAATAATGATTTACTTTAATAAATCAAGCATTATATTGCATATATGTATAAATATTGCAAGTCTCAAAATTAATATCTATTTTTCATACTTTACATTATAATATTCACTTGTAGCATCTAAAACTGGTGCAATCACTTGCATTTAACTTAAAATACTCCGTAATTTTGGTCATAAAGATAAGAGTAATGCAAACTATAAAGGGTCCACTTTTATTTCTGTAAACTCACAATAACAGCAAAACAATGTGCTTTTGTAAAATATGAAAACAATCAGGATGCGATATCTGCCGTCTCGGTGAACTTGAGCACGTAACAAAATGAACTGAAACTCAGCGTATACTTGCCTCACAGAAACGAGAAATGCATCCATAGAAAGCTTGAAATGTCTACTTTTAAACGAACCAATTCAAATGAAAATAATTATTCTCAGATTATGTAATCCATATGAAACATGCATATAGGCACATCCAATACTGCAGAGATGACGAGTCAGCGTTGTTAAGTTAATCTCTGCAGCCGAAAACACAGGAAACATTATCAAAAATTATTCATATATTTAGACGGTTTCCTTCTGTTTTTTCACATCACACATAATCATTACGTTTGCAGGTGCGCTGTGGCAAGCTTCATGTGTGTGCTTGATCGCTGATTATGCTATGCAGGCATTAACAGCTCTTTATTATGATTTATGGCTTATTAATATAAATGCTAGAAAAATCTTTAGTCGAGGGCAGCCCTAAATATGACCAATTTATGGATGTTGGCCATAACATGAAAATAATTATCTGCTGTTTGGTCAGAATTTTAATATCAGTTCATTCCTAACATAATTTATTATCTTGTATTGGCTGATTTTTATTATGTTTTAATCAGCCAATACAAGATAATAAATATAAAAAGCTCACTCGCAGAGGAAGCTGATCGTATGTTCTTGTAAGACGTTTTCTCCAGATAGATTCATGGTTCTTCTGGCTCATAAAACAAGTAGTTGTGTGCATTTGTGGAGAACCAAGTGCGTCTCACATCTGCTCTCACACTGTGGGTGTAACACTTAATGAGTTTGTGAGTTAATATCTGGATATAGTTGCGGATGATGTCAAAGCTGCCATGAGTAACACAGTGTCGACATCATTCCCTGTCTGAGAAGGAATTCTGTTCATATTCACTGTCATCTTTTTGAAAAAGATATAAAGGTTTTGTCATTATATGAACAAAGCATTCAGACTTTCATGCAATATTAAAATAATGATATTCTACTAAGTTCAGTAATGAAAATGCACTAGAATATTTGTCATGGATGTCTTTAAAATTCAAATTGTAACTTTTTTTATGGTGATTCGTAAAATTCTGTATTCTAAAATACAATTAAGTAAGTTGCTTTCCCATCTTCAAATGTCACAATCAAACTTGCGTAACATTAAATTGAAAGTGCAACTTCAAATGCAAATCTTGGAATATCAAGCAGTTGATAGTCAGATGTTCTGGTTTGTTCAGCGCACATATACGCACAGTTGTGTTTTTGCTAGGATAAGATGGACGAGTTGTGTCAGGAAGGACCACAGATGATGTTGAGCTGTTTTGTCATGGAGGGCATTTCACTTTCTCAGAAAGCAGCAGTGCAATGTGTCTGGAAACAATTGAGCTTAAGACCACAGGAGTGCAAAGAATGAAGTGATTTTTTTCTTGTTCCTGGTGAATTCATTATGGGGGCTGCATGGTTTTTCCAGCTCAAAAACAGGTTTTCTAAACCAAACTGGCTCATAGATGATGTTTATCAATCTATCATTTCACAGATGTTCACCCTTCACAGATACTAGCATGCTTTTTAATGTTGTCTAGTTCTGTCGTCCCGTGGGTTTATCTTTTACTGCACACACTAGCTGCTCTGCAGTCCATTGTTTTTGTTGGATGTCCAAAGTTTTAATGATTTGTTTTGCCTGTTTAACTCTAGGATCTGTGTGGTAGAGATCCAAAAGTAGATCATTACTGTGCGCTGCAAGGTAAGTCGAGCTTTGAATGGAAACTCGTTCACAAACAGTGCCTCTGTTTGAAGAAAAAGTAATCTGTCATTTTGTCAAATATTCTGTCAAGTTGGATTTTTTTCTAAAAAAAAAAAAAAAATAGTGTTTTTTCTCAGTCTCAGTCTTTGTAAGATATTATCCGTCATTTGTAGTAACACTGCCACCAGAGAGAGTAATGGAGAATCCCAAATCTTTGCTTTCTTCTCCTGAAAATGGAAGGCAGCATCCACTCAAAGATGCACTGAGGAGAAATGGGAAGAGTGATGTAAGTGTCTGCCATTCGCAAAACTACATATACAAAGAATAACATAATGTGGCCTAACCTAAAATGGACTTTTCACACTGCGCCAAGGCCGTAACCATGTCTTGAACATGGGATGGGGTGACCAATTTTTTATGAAGCATAAAGAAATAGATCAGTGAAGGAAAGTCTAGTTGAAAAATAATCATTTGCATCACTGAATGTTACCGTCAGTCATTTAACACTATTAAATGTTTCGCTATTTATATCTTACCTTGTTTCAATATTAAACTGACACTTTGCACTGGAATTCACGCTCTGCTTCTGTGAACAGTAAACCCGCCTATTTTGATTTGATTGGCCATCTGACTCTTTTTGACGTTTATGAGCGCTGTTAGACCGCCGAGGCAGACCAGACTAAAAATGTAACTTTTTGTCATTCTAACAACATACAGAGATCTGCGTAATTATGAATTTTCAGCATCATTACTCCAGTCTTCAGTCACATGATCCTTCAGAAATCATTCTGATATGCTGATTTGCTGCTCAAGAAGTTGTGATTATTCTTTTGGTGAATAGAAAGTTCAAAAGAACAGCATTTATTTTAAACAGAAATCTTTTGGTAACAGTGTAAACGTTTTTACTGTCCCTTTTGATCAGTTTGATGCATAATTTCTTTTAAAAAAAAGTCTTTTCAAAGGTAATGTAGAATGGTTTGCTAAAACTCAAAATCGAGTATTGTTTTCTGATTTGTGGGTTGATTAATAAACTTTGTCATGCTAATACAAAAAATTGCAAATCTTTCCTCTGCCATTGATATTAGGATAAGGAGTGTAACGTGTCTGTCATGGATGAAAATCGTCGAGAGTGGATGATTACGTTGTACAACTTGGACAACAATGGGAAAATAACCAGAGAGGTAAAGCTCAGATCGACAAGCAAATAAACAAATCATTTAGCTTTTGGTGAGTTTCTCTGGTTGTGATTGTTGCAGAATATGTTGAGCTTGATGCAGACGATCTATGAGGCGGTCGAGGCATCAGTCAAACAGCTGGTGCTCAGCAATGGCACAAGCCTGCGTGTGAAGCTGAGCGTCACTCCATTATCCAGCAGAAAAGGTGAAGGCTGAACCTAGCATGATAATCAAATGGCCTGTTTGGTGGAGGCACTACTTCATCACAAATATTTATGATATAATTTACCTTTTGTCCTTCTTGAGATCGGGATGCTGGGATGCAGTCTGTGAATGAGCGGGATCAGATAAAGGAGGCAGTGCGGTGTGTAGAGAGCCATCATTCTCAGATCAGGTGCTTTTGTAGTCTGTGGTGTGGTGTATGAATGAGACATGTGAAAATTAGAATTATTTACCCAGTGAAACAAATTTAGAAATATTAGAATTTTTACCCAGTGTGAACAAAATTATAACAAAATGTAATAAAATTATTGTTACCAAACAGTATTATTTTAGTATTTATATATATTATTAAAAATTATATTATATTAAAATATATTATATATATATATTAAAAAGTCTATTTTTATTTTTTCAGTTTTCATTATTTACCAGTGAAACAAAATTAGAAATATCAGAATTATTTACCCAGTGGAACAAAATTAGAATTATTAGAATTATTTATCCAGTGGAACAAAATTAGAATTATTAGAATTATTTACCCAGTGGAACAAAATTAGAATTATTAGAATTATTTACCCAGTGGAACAAAATTAGAATTATTAGAATTATTTATCCAGTGAAACAAATGTAGAAATATTAGAATTATTTACCCAGTGGAACAAAATTAGAATTATTAGAATTATTTACCCAGTGTGAACAAATTATAACAAAATGTAATAAAATTATTGTTACCAAACAGTATTATTTTAGTATTTATATACTATTAGTATTTTTTTAAAAATATGTTTTAAAAATATTAAGAAAAAATAAAAAGTGTATTTTTATCTTTTCAGTTTTCATTATTTACCAGTGATACAAAATTAGAAATATTAGAATTATTTATCCAGTGGAACAAAATAACAAAATGGAATAAAATTATAGTTACCACCAGTATTATTTCAGTATTTATATACTAATAGAGTGTGTGTATATATATAATATATTATATATCTAATAATTATATATAATATATATAATTAAAAAATATATCTTTTAATAAAATATTAAATAAATATTAGAAAGTCTATTTTTATTTTTCAGTTTTCATTATTTACCAGTGAAACAAAATTAGAAATATTAGAATTATTTATCCAGTGGAACAAAATTATAACAAAAGTAAATTATAGTTACCAGCATTGTTTTATTATAGTATTTTAATATTTTTTATTATAAAAAAGTTTATATTTTATTAAAAAAAGTTTATTTTTATGTTTTCAGTTTTCATTTGAATATTTATTAAAGTTTTAAATTTTGTTCTGTGCGTGCCATTTTTATAATTTGTTTAGCTTTAATTTATTTTATTTCAGTTTTAGTCATTTCAGTACTTAAACATATTTTATTTCAGTATTTTACTAAGGCAACATAACTGAATTTTTTTTTTTTTCATCTGATGTTTATATTTTATACAACTTTATTTTAATTAACGTAACAATTTTTAATAGTTACAGTTAACAGTAAAACACTTACTGATACTATGAAACAATAATACAATATGTCTTCTGTCCTAAACATTTTTTCCATCAGAGGACTGAACTCGGATCAGTTGGGCGTTCTGGAGAAGAAGCACTACTCCGTAGATGAAAACAGAACGTAGGAACCACTATCTGGATCTGGCTGGAATTGAAAACTACGCTTCTCGATTTGAAGTGATGGCTTGACATTTATCCTTTGCTTTTCTGCAAGATATTTGTCATAAAGGCTGTGGAGATAGCTCAGTTTTATGAAGGCTTAAATTGCTACTAGATATTTCTTAAATATAATTTATTCTACTCAGAAACATCAGCTGAGGAGCAGCCTCAGGACAGCCCTGCGGCGCGTGGCCATCACCGTCGCTCTCAACCCGAGACCTGCAGCCCCGTGGAGTCCTCTGGGAAATCCATTCCTTTCCTCAGGTCACTCCGCAGCCGCAGCAAGTCTGTCGGTTATAGTGGAGCCACAGCCAAACCCAGCAAGCTCCATGGGCATCACCCTATGACCTGGTGCCACCCATCCCAACAGCAACCTCTGCTGCACAGCTCCAGCAAACGCATCCGTGCCAAAGCCCGTGAGACGGCATCACCTTCCAGAAGCAACCATGACAGAGATGTACACCCCAGGGGCTTTATGTCCGTTCCTCAAAGACATGAACACCATCATCACCATGAGCATCACCATCACCACCCATCACCATCATCACCCCTGCGTAAGAGTTCTGAAAACCTCCTGAATGTCTGAGTAGCAAACTCTCATAATCAGTGTTATTTTTTCTGTAAAATTAAAGATGCAGGTGGTTCATTGGCCAAACAGACTTGAACATTTCTATAATAATAGGGACTGAACCACTGTTTTCCATGATATGAGAACCGCACCTGCTCATAAAATTCAGTAGAAAAGAATCTGCATTCATTATGCTGGTGTGCAGCTCCCTCTTGTGGTTATGAATGGAATTCGTAGCTCCTATTTTGATTATAATGCATTTGGCGGACTTTTCTTGTGATTTGGAAAATGTGCCATGTTAGTAAATGCTTAATGATTGTAATATTTGTGAGGTGCAACACAATTTTTTCCTCAGGAATGTGTTTTATAGACTATATGACCACTTTTATTGTATGTTATTACATATAGTATTGTTCTCATTTATGTAGTTTTGATTCAACTTGCTTATTATAATACATTGATTGCAATCAGTGTTTTTTAAAACCAAAGTCTTTACAACTATATTGCATGTTTATGTTCTGAATAGGGTTGTTAATATTATATTAGAAAATTGTTGACATCATGGTTAAAACTATAAAACATAATGTACCAAACAAAATAAAAGATTAAATTAAATAAGGGAAACTGCACATTCACTTTTTAAAAGTAGGGAGTATGAGACAGTCAAAAACAAGCAAGCAAAAAAATGTCACATTAAATGAATGTCTTCGGAGTACAATTATAATTACTTAAATTAGTCTCATTTAGCATTGCTCTGCGAATTTTCATATGCGAAATCCAGTCATTCTAATAGAAATCCACATGGTTGGTGTGATCATATTAGCGAAATTTCTATAGTGGCGAATTTGCTTGACCAATTTGATCAGAAGCGAAATCTTTGTGGGGAACTTTTTCACCTTCACGCAAAACTCCTGATCATGTGGATTCCTATTAAAATGTCTCCTTTAAAAACATGACATATATTTTATCTTTATTTTAGAAATTATTTGTTTTTTTCAGCTGACACCACCTATTTTGTCACATCCCTCAAGGCCTTCTATGAAAGTATACTTGGGATATGAATAATAAAATGAGAAAAAAGTCCATTCATTTTGCCATTCCCATAAATATCCATCTGTGCTTTTTTGCTGGTAATGTTTTTTTTCTAAGTAAATTCATGATTATTCATTAAAATCACATTATTCAGTTCTGTACCTCAGTAACCCCTCAACCCCGTTACACAAACCATTCTCCCCCTATAAAAATAATGGAACTGATACTTATGTGACATCATTAATAGGAAGTGACATCATAGAAATGCGCCAATTCATGCTGCTGCCCCTTTAAATCGTGCGCTCTCCGCCCCGGAGCTCGCGCATGCCTTAAACAGTGCATAAACAAAGTTCAACAGCTAATATAACCCTCAAAATGGATCTTTACAAAGTGTTCGTCATGCAACACGTCTAATCGCGTAAGTATGGTATTTATTTGGATGTTTACATTTGATTCTGAATGAGTTTGATAGTGCTCCTTGGCTAAAGCTAACATTACACACTGTTGGAGAGATTTATAAAGAAAAGAATGAAGTTGTGTTTATGAATTATACAGACTGCAAGTGTTTAATAATGAAAATAGCAACCGCTCTCGTCTCCGTGAATACAGTAAGAAACGATGGTAACTTTAACCACATTTAACAGTACATTAGCAACATGCTAACAAAACATTTAGAAAGACAATTTACAAATATCACTAAAAATATCATGATATCATGGATCATGTCAGTTATTATCACTCCATCTGTCATTTTTCACTATTGTTCTTGCTTGCTTACCTAGTCTGATGATTCAGCTGTGCACAGATCCAGACGTTTTGCCCTTGTCTAATGCCTTGAACATGAGCTGGCATATGCAAATATTGGGGTCGTACATATTAATGATCTGGACTGTTATGTAACAGTCTGTGTTATGTTGAGATTCGCCTGTTCTTCGGAGGTCTTTTAAACAAATGAGATTTATATAAGAAGGAAAACAATGATGTTTGAGACTCACTGTATGTCATTTCCATGTACTGAACTCTTGTTATTCAACTATGCCGAGGTAAATTCAGTTTTCAATTCGATGGCACCTTTAAAGAATGAACACTTCAGCATGATAAAAACTGCCTAAAATGATATAAACCATCTTTGGAAAAAAATATTTGACGTGTAATTTGATTGTTTAGTTTGTCTCACGTCTATACAGTGACTGCTCACGTCCCATTACATTACATGGAAGGCGGGGTTTATGACCTATACTGCTTCCAGCCACCTGGGGGCGATCAAGATGCTTTGGCTTCACTTTTAAGGACTCGTGGCACTCTTGATTGTGACATATACTGTATGTGATGAAAACATGTAGGAACATGTAGGGTGGGACTTAATTTTGTCCATTGGGATTGATTGCGTAGTTGTGATTTGCTATTAGTCGATCACATTTGAGTGACAGGTTGCCCCTCCCTCACGTCAGTCAACAAGACAACAAAGAGACGTCACTGCAAGAGGGAGGGGAGGTTATTTTGATTAATGATTATGAAACAATGTGCATGGATAAATAATTTATAATGCAGCAATATTCCATAAAAATAAAAATTATCAATTTTTATTCATGGTGATTTTAAAGTGACTCCGTAGTCACTTTAAATGATATATCTTCTTTTCAATGGTTAACCCAGAAAATACCAGATTTTTCCTACAGCCACAGAATGTGATTGTACCAACTGTCGTCTCTATTGATGGTCAATAAGCACAGGTAAGAGACTTCTCTTTTTCTTAGCAGCCGTCCAAAATCTAATTGCTGTTTAACCTCTGCCTGTTACCCATGAAAGTATGAGACAGCTGCTTCTAAAAATAACTAACCCCTTCTCAACTCTCTCCCTCCTCATGCTCTCGCTCAGCACATGTATATGTTGGCTAAAGACGGCAGAAGAAACACACCACGACTCCTAAAGGCTGACAGCTCTGAGAAGTTTCCTTGATCTTGGGAGCTGACAAACACAGCCATGAAGAGCTTGAAGTTCCTAGCAGCCGAGGGCTTCGTCCAAACCGGACCAAACGCGTGTAAGAACCTCCACTGCTTGTCTTGCAATCTCTACCCAATCCTCTTCAAGGCCAGCTCTCTGTGTGAGGAGGCCACAATGCTCCACGACCTGGTCCAGACGTGGCCTCTGACGGAGATCAACTTGCGCAAACTGTTAGGCCGGACCGTGGACTGTCCAGATGATCTCACGTCCCGCACCTGCAGGCTCTGTCTGGAGGCCTTTCTCACAGGTTTGAAGGACTATGTGTTTCAAGCTCCAAGCATGTATACAAAAAAGCTCCGTGTGGTGGATATAGTCGGTCTGCAAGACACTGAACACCAGGTCTGTCCTTGCAGACGGACTCTCGGACGTTGGGCACGAACCGAGCTGCTAACCCGCATGTGCTACGAGACTATGGAGTACATGCAGACCGGTCAAGCGGCGGCATCAGCGTTTCACGTGGAGATCGATGTCCGCTTGGATGCTTTTGTTACCGGACGGAACAACGAGGTGGTGGCTCAGGCTCTGTTGCTACGCAGACATTGCCCGTTAAAACTATACTTCGTTGGCCTGCGTGTGGATTCGTTGAGCCTCAGGAACCTCTTCTTCCTCCTGAAGCTGGTGGAGTCACACGGCCTGCAGAAGTTGGAAGTGGTGCACAACGTACATCTGGAGGCTCCACACATTGAGGTAATGCTCTCCCAGCTGAAGTTCCCCCAGCTGCGCTCGATCACGTTTCCTGCACAGGCTTTGAATGTGCACAGGTTGGGCCCGGATGACGAGGGACTCATAGGAGTTCTGGGTGAGCTGATGAGCAAACTGACGGAGCTGAGAGAGCTCTCTCTGGGGTTCTCCACTCTTACTGGACATCTGAGGAGACTGCTGAGGTAAAGACTTTAAAGGAACAGGTCACCAAAAAATGAAAATTATTGCATTATTTACTCACCCTCAAGCCATTCTAGGTGCATTTTCTTCTTTCACAATCAGGAATTATATTAAATAATATCCTGGCTCTTCCCAGCTTTGTAATGGCATTGAATCGTGCCTTTGAATAGTTTTTGAAGTGCATCCATCCATCATAAAAGTAATCCATATGACTCCAGTGGGATAATAAATGCCTTCTGAAGCGAAGCGATGGGTTTTCGTAAGAAAAATATCCATATTTATAACTTTAAAAGCTACAATCACTGGCTTCTGGCAAGGGCCGCACGTGCATTCACGAGGGTAGAGTTTCCAGCAGAAAGGTGTCCTCTGACCCAGAGGATAGAGCAAAACAAACGCCAGTCACAAATTAGGTCTAAAATGAGAAGTTTTAAAGAAAAATATCCCAGACAGCAACCTAGTGTGGCCCAGATCTGGCCCACATCTGGTACATGTGGATTACACACGGATCAGATGTGGGCCGAATCTGGGCCGACACTATATTGCTGTAAGGGATCGGAGGATTCACACTGGAGTCGTATGGATTACTTTTATGATGGATGGATGGATGCATTTTTTGGAGCTTCTCGGGCACTCTTCAGTGCCATTGCAAAGCTGGGAAGAGCCAGGATTTATTAATATAACTCTGATTGTGTTCGGATGAAAGATGAAAGTCATATACACCTAGGATGGCTTGAGGGTGAGTAAATTATATGATAATTTTCATTTTTGAGTGAACTATCCCTTTAAAACCACAATGTGACCACAGCTGGCATTTAAACTCCTGCACATACATCCTTAAAAATAAAGGTTCTTTTTTGACATCTATGGTTCCATTAAGAACCTTTAACATCCATGGAAACTTTCCATTGCACAAAGGGTTCTTTAAGACCAATTCACACTGCACTGACAGACACAGATAGACGGCAACAGATAATGTTGGGTTTTGTCGGAACCCTGATGGAGTCTGTTGCCATACGTTAAGACTCTCGCTTTTGGAGATTTAACGTTGATTTGGTGATTGTTGGATCTTGGAATGTCTGAGATGTGACACTCTACTCTGATGACTGACTGCGTTGGTGAGTGAAAGTGTGTAGATCACATCCCAGACAGCAACTTAGTGTTGCCCCAGATCCGGCCCACATCTGGATTCCACGCGGGCCAGTTGTGGGCCGGATCTGGGCCGACACTATATTGCTAAAATGTTTTAGGGTCGGTAAGATTATTTATTTTTTTGAAAGAAGTCTCTTCTGCATCTATTTGAACAAAATACAGTAACACAATAATATTGTGAAATTAAAAACAATGAATTTTCAGCGTCATTACTCCTGTCTTCAGTGTCACATGATCCTTCAGAAATCATTCTAATATGCTGATTTGCCACTCCAGAAACATTTCTGATTATTGCTGCTTCATGTTTTTGTGGAAACCGTGATGCACACTTTTTTTTTTACTGGCCCCAAACATTTGAACAGTAGTGTACTACTTTAGTTTACTTAAATGTAAGATCTGAGAATCTTATTTGAGGGATTACAGTCTAATCAAATGTTGTTGTTGTTGAAATAGCTCCCTGTTTGTTGTGTGACTGCAGACAGCTGTCCCGTTGCAAACTCTAAGTAGGCCAGGACATGACTCTGGCAAAACAGTACGTTCTACATTCACTGTAAATAGCAGTTCAAGTGTCTTATAACAGTCAAAACACGTGTCACACGTGTGCCAAAACACTCTCTGACCCATGATATTAATTCACCCCAGTAGCCTATGTAGCATGTTTAATTATATACATCTGAGACTATATGGATTTCATCATGAAGTTTCCTCAGTGCTGTTTACAGAAGAAGATTTTATATATATATAATATATATAATGTGTTTTTTTTACATATATATAATCTTCTGTAAACAGCACTTTTCCTCCTAAATATTCCTCCGATATATATATATATATATATATATAGGAATATATTTAGGAGGAAAAGTGCTGTTTACAGAAGATTATTATGTAAAAAAAACACATTATATTATATATATATAAATAAAATCTCTTCTGTAAACAGCACTGAGGAAACTTCATGATGAAATCCATATATGTCTCAGATGTATATAATTAAACATGCTACATAGGCTACTGGGGTGAATTAATATCATGGGTCAGAGTGTGTTTTGGCACACGTGTGACACGTGATGTTTTGACTGTTATAAGACACTTGAACTGCTATTTACAGTGAATGTAGAACGTACTGTTTTGCCAGAGTCATGTCCTGGCCTACTTAGAGTTTGCAACGGGACAGCTGTCTGCAGTCACACAACAAACAGGGAGCTATTTCAACAACAACATTTGATTAGACTGTAATCCCTCAAATAGATTCTCAGATCTTACATTTAAGTAAACTAAAGTAGTACACTACTGTTCAAATGTTTGGGGCCAGTAAAAAAAAAAAGTGTATCACGGTTTCCACAAAAACATGAAGCAGCACAATAATCAGAAATGTTTCTGGAGTGGCAAATCAGCATATTAGAATGATTTCTGAAGGATCATGTGACACTGAAGACAGGAGTAATGACGCTGAAAATTCATTGTTTTTAATTTCACAATATTATTGTGTTACTGTATTTTGTTCAAATAGATGCAGAAGAGACTTCTTTCAAAAAAATAAATAATCTTACCGACCCTAAACATTTTAGCAATATAGTGTCGCCCAGATCCGGCCCACAACTGGCCCGCGTGGAATCCAGATGTGGGCCGGTCTGGGGCAACACTAAGTTGCTGTCTGGGATGTGATCTACACACTTTCACTCACCAACGCAGTCAGTCATCAGAGTAGAGTGTCACATCTCAGACATTCCAAGATCCAACAATCACCAAATCAACGTTAAATCTCCAAAAGCGAGAGTCTTAACGTATGGCAACAGACTCCATCAGGGTTCCGACAAAACCCAACATTATCTGTTGCCGTCTATCTGTGTCTGTCAGTGCAGTGTGAATTGGTCTTAAAGAACCCTTTGTGCAATGGAAAGTTTCCATGGATGTTAAAGGTTCTTAATGGAACCATAGATGTCAAAAAAGAACCTTTATTTTAAGGATGTATGTGCAGGAGTTTAAATGCCAGCTGTGGTCACATTGTGGTTTTAAAGGGATAGTTCACTCAAAAATGAAAATTATCATATAATTTACTCACCCTCAAGCCATCCTAGGTGTATATGACTTTCATCTTTCATCCGAACACAATCAGAGTTATATTAATAAATCCTGGCTCTTCCCAGCTTTGCAATGGCACTGAAGAGTGCCCGAGAAGCTCCAAAAAATGCATCCATCCATCCATCATAAAAGTAATCCATACGACTCCAGTGTGAATCCTCCGATCCCTTACAGCAATATAGTGTCGGCCCAGATTCGGCCCACATCTGATCCGTGTGTAATCCACATGTACCAGATGTGGGCCAGATCTGGGCCACACTAGGTTGCTGTCTGGGATATTTTTCTTTAAAACTTCTCATTTTAGACCTAATTTGTGACTGGCGTTTTGTTTTGCTCTATCCTCTGGGTCAGAGGACACCTTTCTGCTGGAAACTCTACTCCCTCGTGAATGCACGTGCGGCCCTTGCCAGAAGCCAGTGATTGTAGCTTTTAAAGTTATAAATATGGATATTTTTCACGAAAACCCATCGCTTCGCTTCAGAAGGCATTTATTATCCCACTGGAGTCATATGGATTACTTTTATGATGGATGGATGCACTTCAAAAACTATTCAAAGGCACGATTCAATGCCATTACAAAGCTGGGAAGAGCCAGGATATTATTTAATATAATTCCTGATTGTGAAAGAAGAAAATGCACCTAGAATGGCTCGAGGGTGAGTAAATAATGCAATAATTTTCATTTTTTGGTGACCTGTTCCTTTAAAGTCTTTACCTCAGCAGTCTCCTCAGATGTCCAGTAAGAGTGGAGAACCCCAGAGAGAGCTCTCTCAGCTGCGTCAGTTTGCTCATCAGCTCACCCAGAACTCCTATGAGTCCCTCGTCATCCGGGCCCAACCTGTGCACATTCAAAGCCTGTGCAGGAAACGTGATCGAGCGCAGCTGGGGGAACTTCAGCTGGGAGCATTACCTCAATGTGTGGAGCCTCCAGATGTACGTTGTGCACCACTTCCAGCTTCTGCAGGCCGTGTGACTCCACCAGCTTCAGGAGGAAGAAGAGGTTCCTGAGGCTCAACGAATCCACACGCAGGCCAACGAAGTATAGTTTTAACGGGCAATGTCTGCGTAGCAACAGAGCCTGAGCCACCACCTCGTTGTTCCGTCCGGTAACAAAGCATCCAAGCGGACATCGATCTCCACGTGAAACGCTGATGCCGCCGCTTGACCGGTCTGCATGTACTCCATAGTCTCGTAGCACATGCGGGTTAGCAGCTCGGTTCGTGCCCAACGTCCGAGAGTCCGTCTGCAAGGACAGACCTGGTGTTCAGTGTCTTGCAGACCGACTATATCCACCACACGGAGCTTTTTTGTATACATGCTTGGAGCTTGAAACACATAGTCCTTCAAACCTGTGAGAAAGGCCTCCAGACAGAGCCTGCAGGTGCGGGACGTGAGATCATCTGGACAGTCCACGGTCCGGCCTAACAGTTTGCGCAAGTTGATCTCCGTCAGAGGCCACGTCTGGACCAGGTCGTGGAGCATTGTGGCCTCCTCACACAGATAGCTGGCCTTGAAGAGGATTGGGTAGAGATTGCAAGACAAGCAGTGGAGGTTCTTACACGCGTTTGGTCCGGTTTGGACGAAGCCCTCGGCTGCTAGGAACTTCAAGCTCTTCATGGCTGTGTTTGTCAGCTCCCAAGATCAAGGAAACTTCTCAGAGCTGTCAGCCTTTAGGAGTCGTGGTGTGTTTCTTCTGCCGTCTTTTAGCCAACATATACATGTGCTGAGCGAGAGCATGAGGAGGGAGAGAGTTGAGAAGGGGTTAGTTATTTTTAGAAGCAGCTGTCTCATACTTTCATGGGTAACAGGCAGAGGTTAAACAGCAATTAGATTTTGGACGGCTGCTAAGAAAAGAGAAGTCTCTTACCTGTGCTTATTGACCATCAATAGAGACGACAGTTGGTACAATCACATTCTGTGGCTGTAGGAAAAATCTGGTATTTTCTGGGTTAACCATTGAAAAAGAAGATATATCATTTAAAGTGACTACGGAGTCACTTTAAAATCACCATGAAATAAAAATTGATAATTTTTATTTTTTATGGAATATTGCTGCATTATAAATTATTTATCCATGCACATTGTTTCATAATCATTAATCAAAATAACCTCCCCTCCCTCTTGCAGTGACGTCTCTTCTTTGTTGTCTTGTTGACTGACGTGAGGGAGGGGCAACCTGTCACTCAAATGTGATCGACTAATAGCAAATCACAACTACGCAATCAATCCCAATGGACAAAATTAAGTCCCACCCTACATGTTCCTACATGTTTTCATCACATACAGTATATGTCACAATCAAGAGTGCCACGAGTCCTTAAAAGTGAAGCCAAAGCATCTTGATCGCCCCCAGGTGGCTGGAAGCAGTATAGGTCATAAACCCCGCCTTCCATGTAATGTAATGGGACGTGAGCAGTCACTGTATAGACGTGAGACAAACTAAACAATCAAATTACACGTCAAATATTTTTTTTCCAAAGATGGTTTATATCATTTTAGGCAGTTTTTATCATGCTGAAGTGTTCATTCTTTAAAGGTGCCATCGAATTGAAAACTGAATTTACCTCGGCATAGTTGAATAACAAGAGTTCAGTACATGGAAATGACATACAGTGAGTCTCAAACATCATTGTTTCCTCCTTCTTATATAAATCTCATTTGTTTAAAAGACCTCCGAAGAACAGGCGAATCTCAACATAACACAGACTGTTACATAACAGTCCAGATCATTAATATGTACGACCCCAATATTTGCATATGCCAGCTCATGTTCAAGGCATTAGACAAGGGCAAAACGTCTGGATCTGTGCACAGCTGAATCATCAGACTAGGTAAGCAAGCAAGAACAATAGTGAAAAATGACAGATGGAGTGATAATAACTGACATGATCCATGATATCATGATATTTTTAGTGATATTTGTAAATTGTCTTTCTAAATGTTTTGTTAGCATGTTGCTAATGTACTGTTAAATGTGGTTAAAGTTACCATCGTTTCTTACTGTATTCACGGAGACGAGAGCGGTTGCTATTTTCATTATTAAACACTTGCAGTCTGTATAATTCATAAACACAACTTCATTCTTTTCTTTATAAATCTCTCCAACAGTGTGTAATGTTAGCTTTAGCCAAGGAGCACTATCAAACTCATTCAGAATCAAATGTAAACATCCAAATAAATACCATACTTACGCGATTAGACGTGTTGCATGACGAACACTTTGTAAAGATCCATTTTGAGGGTTATATTAGCTGTGTGAACTTTGTTTATGCACTGTTTAAGGCATGCGCGAGCTCCGGGGGCGGAGAGCGCACGATTTAAAGGGGCAGCAGCATGAATTGGCGCATTTCTATGATGTCACTTCCTATTAATGATGTCACATAAGTATCAGTTCCATTATTTTTATAGGGGGAGAATGGTTTGTGTAACGGGGTTGAGGGGTTACTGAGGTACAGAACTGAATAATGTGATTTTAATGAATAATCATGAATTTACTTAGAAAAAAAACATTACCAGCAAAAAAGCACAGATGGATATTTATGGGAATGGCAAAATGAATGGACTTTTTTCTCATTTTATTATTCATATCCCAAGTATACTTTCATAGAAGGCCTTGAGGGATGTGACAAAATAGGTGGTGTCAGCTGAAAAAAACAAAATAATTTCTAAAATAAAGATAAAATATATGTCATGTTTTTAAAGGAGACATTTTAATAGGAATCCACATGATCAGGAGTTTTGCGTGAAGGTGAAAAAGTTCCCCACAAAGATTTCGCTTCTGATCAAATTGGTCAAGCAAATTCGCCACTATAGAAATTTCGCTAATATGATCACACCAACCATGTGGATTTCTATTAGAATGACTGGATTTCGCATATGAAAATTCGCAGAGCAATGCTAAATGAGACTAATTTAAGTAATTATAATTGTACTCCGAAGACATTCATTTAATGTGACATTTTTTTTGCTTGCTTGTTTTTTGACTGTCTCATACTCCCTACTTTTAAAAAGTGAATGTGCAGTTTCCCTTATTTAATTTAATCTTTTATTTTGTTTGGTACATTATGTGTTTTATAGTTTTAACCATGATGTCAACAATTTTCTAATATAATATTAACAACCCTATTCAGAACATAAACATGCAATATAGTTGTAAAGACTTTGGTTTTAAAAAACACTGATTGCAATCAATGTATTATAATAAGCAAGTTGAATCAAAACTACATAAATGAGAACAATACTATATGTAATAACATACAATAAAAGTGGTCATATAGTCTATAAAACACATTCCTGAGGAAAAAATTGTGTTGCACCTCACAAATATTACAATCATTAAGCATTTACTAACATGGCACATTTTCCAAATCACAAGAAAAGTCCGCCAAATGCATTATAATCAAAATAGGAGCTACGAATTCCATTCATAACCACAAGAGGGAGCTGCACACCAGCATAATGAATGCAGATTCTTTTCTACTGAATTTTTATGAGCAGGTGCGGTTCTCATATCATGGAAAACAGTGGTTCAGTCCCTATTATTATAGAAATGTTCAAGTCTGTTTGGCCAATGAACCACCTGCATCTTTAATTTTACAGAAAAAATAACACTGATTATGAGAGTTTGCTACTCAGACATTCAGGAGGTTTTCAGAACTCTTACGCAGGGGTGATGATGGTGATGATGGTGGTGATGGTGATGCTCATGGTGATGATGGTGTTCATGTCTTTGAGGAACGGACATAAAGCCCCTGGGGTGTACATCTCTGTCATGGTTGCTTCTGGAAGGTGATGCCGTCTCACGGGCTTTGGCACGGATGCGTTTGCTGGAGCTGTGCAGCAGAGGTTGCTGTTGGGATGGGTGGCACCAGGTCATAGGGTGATGCCCATGGAGCTTGCTGGGTTTGGCTGTGGCTCCACTATAACCGACAGACTTGCTGCGGCTGCGGAGTGACCTGAGGAAAGGAATGGATTTCCCAGAGGACTCCACGGGGCTGCAGGTCTCGGGTTGAGAGCGACGGTGATGGCCACGCGCCGCAGGGCTGTCCTGAGGCTGCTCCTCAGCTGATGTTTCTGAGTAGAATAAATTATATTTAAGAAATATCTAGTAGCAATTTAAGCCTTCATAAAACTGAGCTATCTCCACACGCCTTTATGACAAATATCTTGCAGAAAAGCAAAGGATAAATGTCAAGCCATCACCTTCAAATCGAGAAGCGTAGTTTTCAATTCCAGCCAGATCCAGATAGTGGTTCCTACGTTCTGTGTTTTCATCTACGGAGTAGTGCTTCTTCTCCAGAACGCCCAACTGATCCGAGTTCAGTCCTCTGATGGAAAAAATGTTTAGGACAGAAGACATATTGTATTATTGTTTCATAGTATCAGTAAGTGTTTTTACTGTTAACTGTAACTATTAAAAATTGTTACGTTAATTAAAATAAAGTTGTAATAAAATATAAACATCAGATGAAAAAAAAAAAAATTCAGTTATGTTGCCTTAGTAAAATACTGAAATAAAATATGTTTAAGTACTGAAATGACTAAAACTGAAATAAAAATAAATTAAAGCTAAACAAATTATAAAAATGGCACGCACAGAACAAAATTAATAAAACTTTAATAAATATTCAAATGAAAACTGAAAACATAAAAATAAACTTTTTTTAATAAAATATAAACTTTTTTTATAATAAAAAATATTAAAATACTATAATAAAACAATGCTGGTAACTATAATTTACTTTTGTTATAATTTTGTTCCACTGGATAAATAATTCTAATATTTCTAATTTTGTTTCACTGGTAAATAATGAAAACTGAAAAAATAAAAATAGACTTTCTAATATTTATTTAATATTTTATTAAAAGATATATTTTTTTAATTATATATATATATATATATATATATATATATATATATATATATATATATATATATACACACACACTCTATTAGTATATAAATACTGAAATAATACTGGTGGTAACTATAATTTTATTCCATTTTGTTATAATTTTGTTCCACTGGATAAATAATTCTAATATTTCTAATTTTGTATCACTGGTAAATAATGAAAACTGAAAAGATAAAAATACACTTTTTATTTTTTTCTTAATATTTTTAAAACATATTTTTTAAAAAAATACTATAATAGTATATAAATACTAAAATAATACTGTTTGGTAACAATAATTTTATTACATTTTGTTATAATTTTGTTCACACTGGGTAAATAATTCTAATAATTCTAATTTTGTTCCACTGGGTAAATAATTCTAATATTTCTACATTTGTTTCACTGGATAAATAATTCTAATAATTCTAATTTTGTTCCACTGGGTAAATAATTCTAATAATTCTAATTTTGTTCCACTGGGTAAATAATTCTAATAATTCTAATTTTGTTCCACTGGATAAATAATTCTAATAATTCTAATTTTGTTCCACTGGGTAAATAATTCTGATATTTCTAATTTTGTTTCACTGGTAAATAATGAAAACTGAAAAAATAAAAATAGACTTTTTAATATATATATATAATAATATATTTTAATATATATATAATTTTTAATATATATATATATATAAATACTAAAATAATACTGTTTGGTAACAATAATTTTTATTACATTTTGTTATAATTTTGTTCACACTGGGTAAAAAATTCTAATATTTCTAAATTTGTTTCACTGGGTAAATAATTCTAATTTTCACATGTCTCATTCATACACCACACCACAGACTACAAAAGCACCTGATCTGAGAATGATGGCTCTCTACACACCGCACTGCCTCCTTTATCTGATCCCGCTCATTCACAGACTGCATCCCAGCATCCCGATCTCAAGAAGGACAAAAGGTAAATTATATCATAAATATTTGTGATGAAGTAGTGCCTCCACCAAACAGGCCATTTGATTATCATGCTAGGTTCAGCCTTCACCTTTTCTGCTGGATAATGGAGTGACGCTCAGCTTCACACGCAGGCTTGTGCCATTGCTGAGCACCAGCTGTTTGACTGATGCCTCGACCGCCTCATAGATCGTCTGCATCAAGCTCAACATATTCTGCAACAATCACAACCAGAGAAACTCACCAAAAGCTAAATGATTTGTTTATTTGCTTGTCGATCTGAGCTTTACCTCTCTGGTTATTTTCCCATTGTTGTCCAAGTTGTACAACGTAATCATCCACTCTCGACGATTTTCATCCATGACAGACACGTTACACTCCTTATCCTAATATCAATGGCAGAGGAAAGATTTGCAATTTTTTGTATTAGCATGACAAAGTTTATTAATCAACCCACAAATCAGAAAACAATACTCGATTTTGAGTTTTAGCAAACCATTCTACATTACCTTTGAAAAGACTTTTTTTTAAAAGAAATTATGCATCAAACTGATCAAAAGGGACAGTAAAAACGTTTACACTGTTACCAAAAGATTTCTGTTTAAAATAAATGCTGTTCTTTTGAACTTTCTATTCACCAAAAGAATAATCACAACTTCTTGAGCAGCAAATCAGCATATCAGAATGATTTCTGAAGGATCATGTGACTGAAGACTGGAGTAATGATGCTGAAAATTCATAATTACGCAGATCTCTGTATGTTGTTAGAATGACAAAAAGTTACATTTTTAGTCTGGTCTGCCTCGGCGGTCTAACAGCGCTCATAAACGTCAAAAAGAGTCAGATGGCCAATCAAATCAAAATAGGCGGGTTTACTGTTCACAGAAGCAGAGCGTGAATTCCAGTGCAAAGTGTCAGTTTAATATTGAAACAAGGTAAGATATAAATAGCGAAACATTTAATAGTGTTAAATGACTGACGGTAACATTCAGTGATGCAAATGATTATTTTTCAACTAGACTTTCCTTCACTGATCTATTTCTTTATGCTTCATAAAAAATTGGTCACCCCCATCCCATGTTCAAGACATGGTTACGGCCTTGGCGCAGTGTGAAAAGTCCATTTTAGGTTAGGCCACATTATGTTATTCTTTGTATATGTAGTTTTGCGAATGGCAGACACTTACATCACTCTTCCCATTTCTCCTCAGTGCATCTTTGAGTGGATGCTGCCTTCCATTTTCAGGAGAAGAAAGCAAAGATTTGGGATTCTCCATTACTCTCTCTGGTGGCAGTGTTACTACAAATGACGGATAATATCTTACAAAGACTGAGACTGAGAAAAAACACTATTTTTTTTTTTTTTTTAGAAAAAAATCCAACTTGACAGAATATTTGACAAAATGACAGATTACTTTTTCTTCAAACAGAGGCACTGTTTGTGAACGAGTTTCCATTCAAAGCTCGACTTACCTTGCAGCGCACAGTAATGATCTACTTTTGGATCTCTACCACACAGATCCTAGAGTTAAACAGGCAAAACAAATCATTAAAACTTTGGACATCCAACAAAAACAATGGACTGCAGAGCAGCTAGTGTGTGCAGTAAAAGATAAACCCACGGGACGACAGAACTAGACAACATTAAAAAGCATGCTAGTATCTGTGAAGGGTGAACATCTGTGAAATGATAGATTGATAAACATCATCTATGAGCCAGTTTGGTTTAGAAAACCTGTTTTTGAGCTGGAAAAACCATGCAGCCCCCATAATGAATTCACCAGGAACAAGAAAAAAATCACTTCATTCTTTGCACTCCTGTGGTCTTAAGCTCAATTGTTTCCAGACACATTGCACTGCTGCTTTCTGAGAAAGTGAAATGCCCTCCATGACAAAACAGCTCAACATCATCTGTGGTCCTTCCTGACACAACTCCGTCCATCTTATCCTAGCAAAAACACAACTGTGCGTATATGTGCGCTGAACAAACCAGAACATCTGACTATCAACTGCTTGATATTCCAAGATTTGCATTTGAAGTTGCACTTTCAATTTAATGTTACGCAAGTTTGATTGTGACATTTGAAGATGGGAAAGCAACTTACTTAATTGTATTTTAGAATACAGAATTTTACGAATCACCATAAAAAAGTTACAATTTGAATTTTAAAGACATCCATGACAAATATTCTAGTGCATTTTCATTACTGAACTTAGTAGAATATCATATTATTTTAATATTGCATGAAAGTCTGAATGCTTTGTTCATATAATGACAAAACCTTTATATCTTTTTCAAAAAGATGACAGTGAATATGAACAGAATTCCTTCTCAGACAGGGAATGATGTCGACACTGTGTTACTCATGGCAGCTTTGACATCATCCGCAACTATATATCCAGATATTAACTCACAAACTCATTAAGTGTTACACCCACAGTGTGAGAGCAGATGTGAGACGCACTTGGTTCTCCACAAATGCACACAACTACCTTGTTTTATGAGCCAGAAGAACCATGAATCTATCTGGAGAAAACGTCTTACAAGAACATACGATCAGCTTCCTCTGCGAGTGAGCTTTTTATATTTATTATCTTGTATTGGCTGATTAAAACATAATAAAAATCAGCCAATACAAGATAATAAATTATGTTAGGAATGAACTGATATTAAAATTCTGACCAAACAGCAGATAATTATTTTCATGTTATGGCCAACATCCATAAATTGGTCATATTTAGGGCTGCCCTCGACTAAAGATTTTTCTAGCATTTATATTAATAAGCCATAAATCATAATAAAGAGCTGTTAATGCCTGCATAGCATAATCAGCGATCAAGCACACACATGAAGCTTGCCACAGCGCACCTGCAAACGTAATGATTATGTGTGATGTGAAAAAACAGAAGGAAACCGTCTAAATATATGAATAATTTTTTGATAATGTTTCCTGTGTTTTCGGCTGCAGAGATTAACTTAACAACGCTGACTCGTCATCTCTGCAGTATTGGATGTGCCTATATGCATGTTTCATATGGATTACATAATCTGAGAATAATTATTTTTCATTTGAATTGGTTCGTTTAAAAGTAGACATTTCAAGCTTTCTATGGATGCATTTCTCGTTTCTGTGAGGCAAGTATACGCTGAGTTTCAGTTCATTTTGTTACGTGCTCAAGTTCACCGAGACGGCAGATATCGCATCCTGATTGTTTTCATTATTTTACAAAAGCACATTGTTTTGCTGTTATTGTGAGTTTACAGAAATAAAAGTGGACCCTTTATAGTTTGCATTACTCTTATCTTTATGACCAAAATTACGGAGTATTTTAAGTTAAATGCAAGTGATTGCACCAGTTTTAGATGCTACAAGTGAATATTATAATGTAAAGTATGAAAAATAGATATTAATTTTGAGACTTGCAATATTTATACAATATATGCAATATAATGCTTGATTTATTAAAGTAAATCATTATTAAACTGAGTATTTTTGAAGATTACTTTTAAGTGAGTGCAAGATGACAGGAAAGATAAAAAATTTTAAAAATCTAAAAATAAAGGAAATGAGCAGGAACACTTAAAATCTAATATTGATTGACACACACTGTAAAAATGTTTGTAATGTAGTTGTATTGTAGTTACTACATACGGTGAAAAACTGTAAATTGTTTAACATTGCATTATATGTAATTTTACTGTAAAATACTGTCAAATTTATGGGTTTTGCAAATAAAAATTGTGTTAAAATGAATTACCGTATAATTTGCGATTAAAAACAGTAAAAAGGTTTTTCCAGAAGTCTTTGCTTTACACATATTATTATATTTTATGCAGAATAATGTTGCCTTGCATTACATTTTCTGTTCTAAAATATACAGGCACCAATATGCCATCCATGTACTGTATATATTCAATAAATAAATGAAATATTGGAAATATTGATATATTGTGCATCCTTAAAATAAATAAACTTTTTCCATCTACTAAATCTCATCTTTTACAAGCAAACACAAGCAAATGTGCAACCATAAACCACTGCATGACGCTGCTGAAAGCAGAACCTGCAGTCTGACAGAAGACCAAGACCCAAGAGAAGTGCGATGAGTGATCTATCGGTCCGCCAATGATTTGTCCCATCATCATGGCCAAGCCTCTGCCACGCTCTGCCTGCTCAAGTGTCTTTGATGTGGGCTCAGATTACCAGCTCAGACTGGGTGTCACGTCAGACACCCGCTATCCAACACCCACTCACACTGCTGTCTGTGCCTCTCGTGAACAATACCTGGCTTTGTTTGCCCTCACTTCCTGTCACCAAACACCTGGATGGAACCCTTATTACAAGGTGAGAGAGAGGGACAGAAACAGCATGTCGTTTGATCATCAGTGAGCTGAGGTGGGTTGGAGTATGAACACAGCTCAAGGTACTACACTCTGAGAAGAAAAGCTTCTATATAGATCCTTAACTCTTTCCCCGCCACTGACGAGTTTTTCGAGATGGTCCTCACTGCAGAACACGAGATCCAGGGGGCGGCTCGATCCAACTCCTCCCACTTTACATATCCCTAAATCTACCCATCTCCGCCCCCGGATCTTGTGTTTTCTGCAGTGAGGGGCTACTGAGTTTTCTGGCTATCCATGGTTTCACTGCTATATGGTAGAGGGCGCTGTTACACATCTTCTGAAAATGTCCAAAAACAAGCAAAGAAGAAGATCTGCATAAACCAGAAGGAGTGGATAGAAGTTGCTTACGCACAAGTAAGCTAAAGTGATCATCAAATATTCAACAGCATATAAATGACTAATGTTAACAGATCCGGCCCACATCTGGTTGGATCTGGACCACACTTGTGGAATCCATGTGTACCAGATGTGGGCCGGATCTGGGCCGACACTATGTTGCTGTCAGGGATACAACAAGTTTTGGGGGTGTTGATGGACACAATCTATATTTTGATCATTGTTGTGAATCCAATCCAGACTAAGAATTTTCTCAGCTTTTTGTTTTTTAAACTGGAAAAAAAAACATTTGCACTGGAATGAAACTTAACTGTTGACTAAAATGTTGATAAAAAAGAATGAATGAAGCTATAATAACAAGGGTTTTGTTGTTTAAAAGCAGATGCTCTGTTCTTTTTTATACATATATTGACTGTTTACATATTTATACATTAAATTTATTATGGGTGCAATGAAGGCTTTGTGAATTTGGTAAAAAATGTTGGAACTTTTTTAGTAAACGCTGGCAGGGAAAGAGTTATAGGGCCAGATTTACAAACAGCTTGCGCTAGCGCAAACGCTCTTTTGACTATTGTCGGGATTTTCTAAAGACATGCAGTGCAAAAGGCGTAGACCGAGTTGTTTTTGCGGCTGACCTTATTGCATATGTATTTTTTTCCGTTTCAGACGCAAAATTTATGGGAGGAGAGTATTTAAATGATTCATGCAACGCGATTTACTAATGTTTAAGCTAGTCAATTTACTGGTATTTGCGGCATTATTTAACACCCAAAAAAAAAAAAGCATGTCTTAACCCATTTTGTGACATGGCTGCAATTGTTGTTGCTAGGAGGAGACACCGCAGCGAACAAAGAGTGAGTAGTAGAAGGGAGAAAATATTTTCCACTCATATAAAATTTTTTGGAATGCCAGAGAAAGACGTTATCCGAACATATTGTTTGCCAAGCCGTGTTGGCCTATACAGTTTATATATATATATATATATATATATATTAGGGCTGTCAAAATAACGCGTCAATTTCGATTAATTAATCTGAGAAAAAATAACGCGTTAAAAAAAATAACGCAGATTAATCCATTCCATATTGACCTTTAAACCTGGAGCCGTTCTAGCCACCATTCGACTGTTCACACCAGACGCGACTTGTGCGCGACGCGACTTGGACATTTTGAGTTTACTCGCTTCATTCGCTCTTGAAATTCACTTCACAACAGACGCGAATTCACGTCATGAGAGGGGCTCTCCCGCTCCTTTATGTGTTTCGCGCGAATCACGCGTTACGCACGTCAAACGCCCGAAACGCTCAATTCGCGCGAATCGCGCCGCAGGATGTCTATTTGCGTCTTTGCATTGACTTAACATGTAAATCACTGGACGTCAGTTAGCAATCACAATTACCTTGGTGTTACGGCACACATCATCAAATCTTCTTCCTGAAGCACTTTTGAATTTATTTCCTTAGCATATTAGGTCATATTGTTGATTGTTATGGCCATTATTTGAAAAGTGAAAATAATAATAAAAGAGTTTTTGAACTTTAGTAAATCTGGCCCAAAGTGTTCTGTCATGTACTTCATACTCTCTAAAAAATGCTGGGTTAAAACAACCCAAGTTGGGTTGAAAATGGAAAACCCAGCGGTTGGGTTAAATGTTTACCCAACCTGCTGGGTAGTTTTATTTAACTCAACTATTGTTTAAAAATTACTGTAATGCTTGCTTAAAATGAACCCAAAATATGTTGGAAATTAACATTTATTAATATATTTAAGAAACGAACATTTATTAATAAGTTTAACTAATAATAATTAAACATACACTCTAAAAAATGTTTGGTTAAAAACAACCCAAGTTGGGTTGAAAATGGACAAACCCAGCAATTGGGTTGTTTTAACCCAGTGGTTGGGTTAAATGTTTGCCCAACCTGCTGGGTAGTTTTATTTAACCCAACCTCTGATTAAAAATGACTATATGGCTGGCTTAAAATGAATCCAAAATAGGTGAGAAATTAAAAATCAGACACATAATTACTAGAGGCAACAATAATAATCAAAAGTTGAACATTTATTAATAAGCAATTTAATAAATGTTTATTGTTTATTATTTATTATCTTATTAATAAATGCTCATTTATTAAACATATTAATAAATGTTCATTTCCAGCATATTTTGGGTTCATTTTAAGCAAGCAATACAGTAATTTTTATACAACAGTTGAGTTAAATAAAACTACCCAGCAGGTTGGGCAAACATTTAACCCAACCACTGGGTTAAAACAACCCAATTGCTGGGTTTGTCCATTTTCAACCCAACTTGGGTTGTTTTTAACCCAGCATTTTTTAGAGTGTAATTAAAGAATTGCTTCACCTTTTGATTATTATTGTTGCCTCTAGTAATTATGTGTCTGATTTTTAATTTTCAACCTATTTTGGGTTCATTTTCATAAGCCAGACATATATTAATTTTTAAACAATAGTTGAGTTAAATAAAACTGCCCAGCAGGTTGTGCAAACATTTAACCCAACCATCTGGGTTTGTCCATTTTCAATCCAATTTGGGTTGTTTTTAACCCAGCATTTTTTTGTGTATATAGAACTTTTTAGGGGTTCCCATCATGGAATTATTATATGGATTTAGATGTAATTAATTAATTGTGTTTTAATTAATTTTTTGTTATTAAACCTTATAAATTAAACAGCTCGTAAACATTCTTTAATCACTAAAAAACTGTTAAACATGAAAGTATTATGCACTCATTTAACATATTTAAACTTTTTTGGCATACATTATTCTTTAAAATTAAGTCAAGAACACTAGAGTTCCCCACTGAACCTTTTAGAATATCTAACAGCATTCGCTAAAAAATGTTGAGGCTGAACTTGACTGATTTAATCTTTCGTGGTCTTGGAATAAACTCAAAACAATTCAGCGTCACTGTGTTTAGGCAATCATTCAAGACAGAACTGCATAATGGCTTACAGTTGTAGTATTCCTCTCTAACCCAAACTTGATTTTATTAGTATCCAACCACCAATAGCATACAAGTACAACACAGCCTTAGTAAGTACTATAAAAACAGCTCTAGACTAATATCAAACAAACTAGTTGTGCTAGTTGATTATAGGTGCTCATCAAATAAATATCAACACATTAATGTAGATTTGTTCTTCATAATAAGGATGTTGGTCAACAGAACAAGGGAAAATTTGTTACTTCACAGCTTGTATTTTCAGTACTTTTCCTCTTTTAAATGATTTAAATTTCCTTTGAGAGTTTTACTGATCCAACCAACACATTTTGAGCGTTGGCACCAAATAGACTGAAGTGGTCATACTGCAAGAGTTTGATCATTAAAATTATTTACGACATGCACCCTATTCTAAAGAGACATGGATCACTGCCTCCAGCACACGCTCCCTTCCTTATGTCCTTTGAAGTGGGACAGCGAGGAAAAAGGGTGAAAGAAAGGATTCTTCCTGCCTCTCCAAGACAACACAGACTCCTTTGAGCCCTCTGAGACCAAGACCTCAGTGTCCCTGGCTTTATGACCCGCAGTGAAAGAACACAGTCTTAATTGGACCCGAAACACACTGGAGACAGAAAGCGTACACATGTCCTCATGTAATGTCAAAGATTGATTCAATGTGAACACATTCTGTGTGTGAGATTTGGGCTACGGATACCAATGTATTGTAAGTCTCACATTTTGGACACTATTTAGTTTGTGAACATTTGTTGCAACATGCTTTCATCAGGAATCTTAAATTGTTAATACAACATCTAGCAAAGCCACATGTGATCCAATGAATGCAAGTGACATTTTTTTATTTTTTCATACATTTTCAGTCTTGCACAATAGACCTTAGTAAGGGCATGTTGAATTGTATTTGTATAAGGCTGTGCGAGATAATCGTAACCCCTTAACTGTCACTCCCATTTTTGGGGAACAGACCCCAACTGTTTTAAATCTTGAATACTTTTGAGCACAGAGTTTGGTCTCCTTATAAAGAGGACACTTGGCAGATTATTTTAGAAGTGAAAAAAAAAATATGAAAGTGAAATTTAAAAAAAAAATAGTTATTGAAGTTTTAGTTTAGGAGAAAGTAAATTTGTATTTTGTATATAAATATAAATTTTACAAAACTGTTTTACTCTAAAACTGCAAGAAAATCAAAACCAAAATCTAAAATCTAATCTGTTTCAAAATTTAGGTTGATATCTGAAAAATTGAGCTTTCAGTAAGATTTTGTTTGGGTGCAGTACCAAACTTTTCCACTAGAGACCATCCAGGCTCCACTGGTGACCGCATAAGGACTCTTCCATTTCCATATAGCCTATGGTTTGAGTGACCTGAACCATTTATTTCTATAATGTTCATACAATTTATGAAACTGACATCCTATTCAGAAGTAGTACGGACAGAATGGCAGTATTTGGTTTGAATTCAACCTTCAATAAACACATAAAAGACATGCAAAAAGAACATGATTTTTCATTTTCATTGCTATTTCAAAATAAATGTATGAACATGACTTATGAGTCTGAAAATATTGTTGTTGCGAATTATTAAATTACTGTTCCTCTGTCATTTGTCTGCACCCATAATAAATATGAAAACTACTAATTGTAAGCTTTCAAATGATATATAGGTTGTTAATATTATTTTAGGTTTAGGCTAAGATATTACTGTTTTAATAACGGCAAACGTTCTGCTAGCGGGACGGTAACAGTTAAGGGGTTACAAGCCTTTCACACCAAGGACGATAACTAATCGTTCTAAATATAAAAGAATAGCAGAGTCCAAACCACAACTATAACAATAACAACAAAGAGAAACAATATCATTGGAATCACTTTCTGAATGATTTTTCCAGCTTTTTTTCCAGGAAGGATCAGAATCCATCCTGCTTTAAGAACTTGAGCATTTAAAGCAGCAGACGACAAAACTGCAGCACGCACTTAAAATAAAAAGAACGATATTGTGAGTTGGTGTGGACACTAATACAGTTATCGTTATAGTAATCTTTAGTTATCATTCTAAATTTGACGTACGAAGCATTGCACAGAATCACCACAACAATCCAAGTCCTTTAGCTGAACCACTCATCTACATTGTGTCTGCAGCAGCCTTTATCATAGCACTCCTCCCACTAACTACACCTACTTTCCCTCCTCAAACCACTTCCCCCCATTTTCCCATCACAGCCTCCCTCTGTTTTCAAAACTAATAACAGATGTGTGGTGGGGCTGCGCTCAAAGACCCTGCTGTTCTGGCTGCCGGCCATATGCATTTCACACAGTGATGAAGGCTCCAGGCTCCACTGAGAGAATGAGAGCAAAAGAAAAAGAGGGAAGAGACCCAACACCGATTAAATACAATGCTGAGAAGTACAGTGTAGTGCGGAGAGGACCGCTCAGTGCTTGGTTTCAAAATCTGGCAGTCTAAAATGTGAAAATGACTCACATTTCTTCACTTCAGTCCTAACAGTGCAAGTTAGCTATGCAATTTTTCGGTTCCTAGGGAATCAAACCCATGACTTGACAGTGCAAGCACTACTACTCAAACAATTAGGAACACTTCTTGCAGTTTGTCCACTATTATATCATCTAATTGTTTATCTAAAAATGTATTGGTACTTCAGAGAAATCAAGTTTAAAATAAAGATAAACCTAAAGTGCCGATTACAGAATGTACAAATGTAACATTTTACAGCAACATTCCAGTTGAAAAAAAATTCCATAAGTGCTCTATTTTCGCACACTAATTTTGTACTTAATATACTAAAAATTCTTTGGTAACACTTTATTTTATTGTCATTGTTACATATGTTACATACTACAGTTAGTGTAGTACTAATAACTAGAAATTATGCATAATTACATGCAATTAACCCTAAACCAAACCCTCATCCTAACCCTATACTAAGTACCTGAAGTTATTTGTCATTGAACACATCTTTCATACACATGTTCAAGTGTACTACAATTGGTAACTAAATACATTTTTTTACTACAAAGATAAGTGTGTTAAAAGCACATTTTAGTTCATATTTCATGGTGTCTCAAAATAGCACAGTTGAGTACACTTAAAGCAGAACTAAGTTACTTTTTTTTACCTTCATAAATAGTTGTCTAAGTCCTTACGATGGTTAATTGACTTGTAGTGGTGTGTTTGAGGCGTGCACTAACCCCCTCTGGCACGTCTACGCCAAAAAACAGCACTTGCAAGTTGAGCTGCATCGACCCGACACAATCTCGCCTCATGTTCACGTTCACGCGAGAGTTACAAAATGCTTTACGGTAATTCAAAAACAATGTATATATTATGGCTTTATAAGACAATTTTGAAAATTACCAACCTCCATCGAGATTTCTTGTACTGTATTTGCAAAACTACTGCGCTGGTGAGCGTTGTAGTCGTTGTAGTCCAGAGCTGCTCTTGGAGTATTTACGACAGTGTGATTCACTGAAGGAACCTGTAGGGGGAGCTTCGCAAATCTTACTGAGTTCTGCTTTAAGCCTTGTTTACATTGCACACGTCTGCGGCACATCGCGGCTCTGGCGAGGTTTTGTTCCGTCCTCTAGGCGGTGCCAACTCACACCAGGAGTGTTTTAGGAGCGAAGCGACAGGAGACTGCGTGATTTGCCTGTCCTACGTAGTCTTTCTCAATTTTTTGTGTTCTAACATGGTTAAGTTAAATGTTTGTTTTGTCCAGTTTAATTTTGTTTTTTAGTTGTTTTTGCTATCCCACGTGAGTCTGCATGGGGTTTATTTTGAAATTGACAGGATTTTGGACTTTTATTTTGTATTTACTGCGCAGCGTCTGTCAAAAATAGGCAAGGCGCCTATCTTTAGCGAAGCGGTGTGGCGAGCCACTTCTGGGACGCTTCTGAAACGTGCCGCGGCGCGGCTGGTGTACACAAGCATTGACTAGAGTGGCTGCGGATCAGCTCCGGTAGCCGGGTCGCAGCCATAACGTGCCAGAGTAAACAAGGCTTTAGATGTTCTTAAGATTATCTTATGAAGTACAAAAGAAGAATTTTTAGTATATTAAAGGGTTAGTTCAGCCAAAAATGAAAATTATGTCATTAATGACTCACCCTCATGTCGTTCCAAACCCGTAAGACCTCCGTTCATCTTCTGAACACAGTTTAAGATATTTTAGATTTAGTCCGAGAGCTTTCTGTCCCTCCATTGAAAATGTATGTACGGTATACTGTCCATGTCCAGAAAGGTAATAAAAACATCATCAAAGTAGTCCATGTGACATCAGTGGGTTAGTTAGAAGGTTTTGAAGCATCTAAAATACATTTTTGTCCAAAAATAACAAAAACTACGACTTTATTCAGCATTGTCTTCTCTTCCGGGTCTGTTGTATATCCGCTTTCACTCCACAGTGACGCTGCTTCTTCTTCCTCTTTCCTGTTTTATGGCGGTCGGCATCCAGCTTATTGGTGCATTACCGCCCCCTTCTGCTCCGGACAGTGACGCGGTTAGGACATCCGCGACATGCACACCTACGCACCATTTTAAAAAAATATAGCAATAGCAAAATGCAAACAATGTAGAATAGCTTGAATACAGCGTGCATCTCCCTCAGACTGTAAACGAAGCTCGGGCGCACCGGATAACACGTCAGCAGCGTCACTGTCCGGAGCAGAAGGGGGCGGTAATGCACCAATAAGCTGGATGCCGACCGCCATAAAACAGGAAAGAGGAAGAAGAAGCAGCGTCACTGTGGAGTGAAAGCGGATATACAACAGACCCGGAAGAGAAGACAGTGCTGAATAAAGTCGTAGTTTTTGTTATTTTTGGACAAAAATGTATTTTAGATGCTTCAAAATCTTCTAACTAACCCACTGATGTCACATGGACTACTTTGATGATGTTTTTATTACCTTTCTGGACATGGACAGTCTACCGTACATACATTTTCAATGGAGGGACAGAAAGCTCTCGGACTAAATCTAAAATATCTTAAACTGTGTTCAGAAGATGAACGGAGGTCTTACGGTTTGGAACGACATGAGGGTGAGTCATTAATGACATCATTTTCATTTTTGGGTGAACTAACCCTTTAAAATAGTCAGCGTGACTCATTATTGTACTCGTAAAAATCGTTATTTTTGTTTTTGCGCACAAAAAGTATTCTCAACGCTTCATAACATGAAGTTTGAACCACTGCAGTCATGTCGACTGTTTTAACAATGTCTTTAGTACCTTTCTGGACCTTGAATGTGGTAATTTCATTGCTTTCAATGGAGGATAAAAAAACTCTCAGATTTCATCAAAATATCTTAATTTATTGTTCTGAAGATAGGTGTGGAACGACATGAGGGTGAGTAATTAATGACAGAAATTTCATTTTTGGGTGAACTAACCCTTTAAGTACAACATTAGTGTGTGAAAATAGAGCACTTCTGGGAACTCACATCACATTACATAATGCTAAGCAGATCAGTAGCCTATTTCATGTGCATTAAAACAAATACAGTGTAGATGACAATACCTACATTATCACCTATATTTTGTTAAACATTAAGTTGTAATGTTTCATAAAGGTTTATTAAAAGTTGTAATGAAGTGTTACCAAAGGCAGTTGTACTCAACCAATTAACATCATAAACATGCACTTTTTTAACTCATCAGTCCTGAATATTAAGAATGAACTGTACCTTTACCAGCTTGTTTCTGTCCACTTCACCGATACACTCAAGCTCCTTAAAAGCATCTCCTATCGCAACACAAACCTCCATTTAGTAATCCTTTTTGTGTGTGTATATATAAAAGCTACATGGCAGAAATAATGAAAATACACACTCACCCTCTGGATTTTCTCTCCGTTTACATGCTAGAAAAAATAAAACTACAATCAGCATGAATTATCGCAGCGTCTGGCATCATGTTATTCGCAAAGTGTCTCACCATGTTTCGATTGCAGTTTTCCCATGTTGATCCCTCTTATGGAATAAACAAACCAGTCATTTCAGGAACAACTGTGACATCTGTGGCATAAATGAAGTGAGGCAGAATATGCATGTTTCCATTTAAATTACTGAGGTGAAGTTTGAGGAACTCTTCAGTGAGGATTTTCCACACGCTCGTTCCTCGTGGATGAAGCGCAACTCTCTCTCTCCCTGCCTTTGACGATGTGCGCATCCTTCAGTTTTAGCCCAGTTTCTTCATCGGACAGCCTAGTAAAATGTGCATGAGAATTCTTATCCAAGCCTCTGCTGTATTCCTAACTAAAACGATTTCGGTTTTCGTGTCTCAGAAAGTAAGTAAAGGAATAACCTTTACTTAGAGATTAGCTTTGATTTCGCAACTGCCGATTGTTTTTCAGATTGAACATAATAAAATATTAAGCCAAATATATATTTTAGCATTGAGATACCTCCATCTAACACTATTTCAGTATTAAAGGGGGAAAAGTTAACTTTACAGCATTTGTTTGTACAATAATGCAACGCATTTCATCAATCAAATAGCAATTCAATTGTAGCGCCCTCTGGTGATGTGTTGAAATACAACAAGATGATCATTTTTTCTCTCTGCAGCTTTATCACAATTTTTAGGTACTCCAAAAAATGATCATGACAATCACAACAATAACTTTACTTTATAAGCTTCTTTGTCAGCTTCATCTACATATGTAACCGTGGACCACAAAACCATAATGGTCAATTCTTTTCAATCATCCTGTTAAATCGGTTCGCAAATCACATCAAACAATTCATTCGAGTCAACAACTCACTGATTCAATGATCCGTTCAGTCTCCAGTGGACTGAATTTACAAATCTGACTGAAAATTAGCCAAGAACTGAGCGCGTGCGACTGATGGCAAAAAGTAAGTTACTAATGTTGACTTTTAGGATTAATTATTGTAACTGAAAATCTAAAAACCTAAATCATATTTAAGTCTCAACTGATTGTGAACTAAATCTGCGATCTGTTTAAGCCCTCTGAAATGCTTTAACGCGGACACGTCCAGATCAATGTGTCTGCAAATTATCACAGAAGTACTGCGATAAAAGTTTATAGTTTGGATATAAACACGGAAGTCTACGTTAGCGAGCAAATCACCTTTTAAAACTAACTTGGCGCTTCAAATAACGGTTGTATTACATCGTTACGCCACTAGGGGGCGACAAGCGACGGTTAAAAATGTATTTGATATTGAATGATTCATTCAAAAGATTCGTTCAAAAACATTGATTCATCCAGTAATGAAACAAGTGAAGTAGTTATGAGTGAGTCAATTTTAATTTTTTAAAGAATTTAATTGATTTAAATATTTTTAAATAGACTGCAGCAATTAAGATATTGTCCTCTAGTAAATAATTAAATGTTATTTTGTTTAGTTGTCTGTTCAGAATTGTGGGAGATCTCATTTTATCAAGAATCATGCAGCTCTAACAAAAATGAAAATAACACATGCACATTCATCTTCCCCACTTAAAATGTGATGCATATTAGCCTTATGTGACGTCTGTTTTTATATTGTTTGTCAAGACACATTACACAGGCATCCACTAATCTTCCATACTGACTAGTGCTGCAATTGGATTACATAAAATAATAATAAAATATAAAATTAAATTATATAAGTGGCATAAAATTACAAAAAATAAACATTCATCAATCAGTGAGTACATTCAAAATCAAGTACTTTTATACTTTCACTCAAATAAATTTGAAAAGTAGTGCTAAATATTACTTTCACTTGAGTAATATTTTAATATATGTATCTGTACTTTTACTCAAGTACTTGATTTGTGTACTTCGTCCACCACTGCGGAAGAATCAAGCAGGACATCTCACATGCAACAGCTCCTCCGCAAGTTCATTTATGTGGACTGGGACTGCTGCTCTGCAGGAGGTAAAGGCAAGGTGGCAGTGATGTTTAGCAAGTGGGACAGCTGGTGGTCAGGCTGGATTTGTGGCATTTTATGCAGCGGATCGCAGTCGGAGACAGCCACCCTCTCGGTCTCTATCTTTGAGTGAAATGCTGGGGATGTTAAGAAGCAGAAGGAGTCCTGCGGCTGCAATCCCACCACTAAAGAGCACTGTCGTCGCCGCACTCGTGGAGATTAAACAGCTCCTTAAGGACTTCAGTGAAGCAATGGACACAATGGGAATCAGGCTCCTGGACAAAGACAGGATGGAGGAGATCTGGCGGACCCAACAGCACCACGTTGAATGCATCCAGGACCCACCAGCTTTACAGAAAGGTGGGGCAGGTGAACAAAGGGTGGGTAATCCTGCCTCTGCACGTGCCTCAACATCCCTGGAGTCCTTCCACCTGCACCTAAATCATTTTGTCCCAGGTATGCATGTTTCCTAAACAATGCAGTTGTTTGTTCATGTGCTTTTCATGGTGCTAACTTCTTTCTGCCTGCTTTTCTAGGTACAAGTGCCACTCCTAGCCCCTTTCTAAACCTGATGCTTTCTTTCACAGCAGGCTGTTTCTCTGGGTTCCTTATTGTATGTGGGCATACTGTCATCGCCTTGGCATCCAGCTAATGGGTTGTGGCATGTACAAGACCATCCGAAGGGTCTTCGACCTAAATGGGTGGTATTATATAGCAACCGAGTACATTGAATGTCGGTCCAGCCTGGTCACAAGACATCCTGGACCAGTTAGATCCCAGCCACCGTAATCTATTTCCAGCGGTCCTAACCTACAGGTATGAGTGTTTTTAAATCTCTTAACATAAAATACACTTACATAATAGTCTGACATTGTGCTTTGGTCCTTTTTACTTCATGTAGGTTGTCCTGTGATAAGGAGGTGGTGAGACTGATGCAGGGGCACACGCTGGGGAACAGAGCCACACCTGTGCGTCAGGCACAAAGAGCATTGGCTTGGACAGTCAACAATGCTGAGGAATTTTGTGACCCAGGACACTGATCCCACCCGTCTCATTGCCCCGCTGCCTTGTCCATCTTGGCTGCTGTCAGTATATGCCAAAGATGTACTGACACGTCTTCCTGAACTAAAGGCCGGGGCCACCTCTGTTTATGGCTCCATCCTAAAGAATGACTCCACCAAAAAGGCAAAGCCTGATTTAGTGTTATTTTTTATTGTAAAATAAAAAGGTCTTGTTCCTTTGATTATTAATACTTCTTATCGTCCACTTTTGGTCACCAAGATGCTAGCTGGCGATGCTCTATGGGATATAGATGTGGGGAATGAAATTGGGCAAGTGCTCATGTGTCTCCTTACATAAGGAGAGGGAAAAGGCCTGCTTCCTATATGTTCTGGGCTTGTGGATCGCTACCGGTGATTCTTCCCCAATTCTTTATGTGGACTGGGACTACTGCTCTGCAGGAGGTAAAGGCAAGGCGGCAGCGATGTTTAGCGAGTGTGACAGCTGGTGGTCAGGCTGGATTTGTGGCATTTTATGTGGCGGATCGCAGTCGGGGTCACCACAGACAGCCACCCGCTGTACGGCCCCTTCATGGGACGCCTCTCGGCCTATATCTTTGAGTGGGATGCTGCAGATGTCAAGAAGCTGAAGGAGTCCTGTGGCTGCAATCCCACCGCTTGTGGAGCCCAGCAAACTTCAGTGAAGCAACAGACGCAATGGGAATCAGGTTCCTGAACAAAGACAGGATGGAGGAGATCTGGCGGACCCAACAGCGCCATGTTGAATGCATCCAGGACCCAGCAGATGTGCAGCTTTACAGAAAGGTAGGGCAGGTGAACAAAGGATGGGCAATCCTGCTTCTGCACGTGGCTCAGTCCTTCCACCTGCATCGTTTTGTGCCAGGTATGCATGTTTCCTAAACAATGCAGTTGTTTGTTCATGTGCTTTTCATGGTGCTAACTTCTTTCTGCCTGCTTTTCTAGATGCAAGTGCCAGTGACCTGCACTTCTAGATGTACCTGCTGGAAGACCTTGTGCAGTGGAATGAGGCTGGAGCAGTTGCTGCCATTGAAAGAGAGGTTGTCTGCAATGGTGGCCAACCGCAGCAGTATGCCAACACACTGAGCCAGCAATTTTTGGGCCTTAATTTGGTGGAGGATTACACCAGCCCTGGTGGATACACAGGTAACATGGCACACTTTTGTGTAGTAGCACCTGCATTTCACCCATGTGCTCATCATACTTTGAATGCCTACAGGTGAACTCATTGGTGTGGAGTACATATATTCCCAAACAAATAAACCTTTTGAGGAAGACTTTGGTGCTGATCCTGATAATCCAGATGGGATTCAAGTTGAAGACCTGGAGAGTGATCTGGAGGGGGATGAGGGGTTTGAGGATTTGGACTTTGATGGTGAGCCCCTCGAAATTATGGAGCTCAGCTTCAATCCCCCAGAACCCATTCAGCAGCGGCCATACAACCTCCTGGTTGGACAGATACAGCAGGGTCTTCATTGCCTGAGCAAGTGAAAGTTGCAAAGACAGAGTATAAGTACTTGCTTAATTATCAAAAGTAAATTTCCTTTTTTATGTCAATGCATTGTTTAATTATTGTCACATTGTTGTATGTAAAACAATCAGGTCTTGACATTAACACCCGCCTGATGCGGTGGATTTCAGCAGTGGCGTGTAACACAGTCACTCCTACTAGCCACTTTGCCGGGTTGAATTTATAATCTATACATTTTTCATTTTTTCTTCTTTTAAAAAGGCAACTGAAATAAAGTAAGTGCAATCTAGTGTTGTCAAAAATATCATTTTTTCAATACTGAAATATCTGAGATGCTTCCAAAACTCATTTTCCACAGAATAGATACATGATTCCAGGTACACTTTCTCACTTTCTAATCTCTCTGACAGCGAGTCGACACACAAACTCGCCTCTCCTCACTCACTCATTTAATTTTCTCCGGATGAATATTATTGGTGTTACAGGGCTTGAATTTTGCAGTGGTGTTGTGTGTTATTGCACATAATTTTACTCATTCCCACAGATATTGGGCTCACACCCAAAGTCTGCACACATAAAGCCACCTCTCAGTACTAGATTGAGTTCTTTTTTTGCTGTTTATTGTGCTTAAACAGTCAAATAGACACAAAATAATGTCAAAATGCCGGTCTTGGTGAGTATTCACATAAACACAGTCAGTCATGTTTTATATAATATATGTTTAACCCTCTACCGCATAGTGTAGCCATATGGCAACATACTCTTTGTGTTCATTTCCTTGCCACTGTCTCTTTAAGAGAACATTTTCATTTTTTTTTGTTGGTAAGAGAAGACCTTAGTTTAGCCAATGATGAGCTTTGGTTAAGTCACATGACATGCAATTTTTTTCTGTGATGCGATTTCTGACAGACTGCCGTCTCTTGTCGGTATAGTTGCTGAAAGCAAACTAAAACGTCAGTAACAAACAAGGACCCGCCCATGTCAAATTCACAAAAAAATTGTTAACATCGTCTCAGGTAAGTTATGATGACATATTCACCACTCAAAAAAGTGTTTATGAAATTAGTTTTTGGTAAATCGATAAAATGTCTGTTGCCATATGGCAACACTGTGCAATAATGGAATGACATTATTATAATAGGTTAGATAGCTAGCAAAGGCCAGCTGCAGTCTGTTAAGCTGTAACAATAAAAACATTAATGCTAGTGATATAATGTTGATTAGTCGTATGTTAAGGACTGCCATGGCATTTATATTATGGATTAAATCAACATCAGAGACCTGCCACCACAGCCAGTGCTACTGGCCCAGACCAACCACTGGCCTACCATTTTTTTTTTTTTTACAGCACTTCAAGGTAAGGCATTCTAAGAAAAGAGATTTATCATAATGCGTGCAGTAGAGAGTTAAATAAATTACTTACCTAGCTTCAAAAATAAAAGAAATCAAAGACAAATTCTTCCCTTACTCCCTCTCTATTTAAAGCTGCTGTCCGCGATTTTTGGCCCTCTAGTGGTTAATAAACAGAACTGCACGTGTCTTGCGGAGGAACATTCTAGAGAGTAATGTAATTAGTCTGGTGCAACTTCACAACCAACAAGGTGCGTGGAGTGGTAAACATATAGTATAAGAAAGAAAGAAAACCAGCAGCACTTGTGGCACGGAGGGGTCAAAAATAAAAATAAAAACAAAAAACTGTAAGGCTGGAGCTAAGTAACAACTTTATTTTGCCAACGCGTTTCAGCACACAGGCCTTCGTCAGGGCTAAAACTAGGAACATTCTAGCCGGAGCTACTTTTCTCCGTGTATGTCTATGGCGTCTCACGCAGTTACTGTGATACTCTGCGGCGAGTCCTACCAGTCTGGTCTGAAATAGTCTGAATATAAACACTTATTATAAGTGTACCATAATGATTCAGGATAAGACAATATCCTGATATCCTGTTGTATATTCTCATTATATAATTTTTGTAAATACAAAAAAAGTTGCAGACTGCAGCTTTAAAAACAGGAGAAAACATGAATTCTCAAATTAAATCGCATCAACTTCCCTACAAATGATCCCACAAGAAAGAAACAATTAAGCAGGGAGATTACTTTAACACACTCCAACTAGTTAATGGTAACTATAAACACAGAGTTACCACACTCAGCACACAGCATACCTTCTTTAGTGTTCACTTAAAGGATTAGTTCACTTCAGAATTAAAATTTCCTGATAATTTACTCACCCCCATGTCATCCAAGATGTTCATGTCTTTCTTTCTTCAGTCGAAAAGAAATTATGGTTTTTAAGGAAAACATTCCAGGATTTTTCTCCATATAGTGGACTTAAGTGGGGTTCAACAGGTTGAAGGTCCAAATGTCAGTTTCAGTGCAGTTTCAAAGAGCTCTACATGATCCCAGACGAGGAATAAGAGTCTTATCTAGCGAAACTATTGGTCATTTTCTAAAAAAAAATTTAAATTATATACTTTTTAACCACAAATGCTCATCTTGCACTGCTCTGTGATGCGCCACGCATAACGTAATCACGTTGGAAAGGTCACACGTGATGTAGGCGGAAGTACAAAGCAAACGTGCAAAGACTAAGTCAAAAGGCCTTTACCAAAAAAAAAAGAAAGGTAAAACAACGATGTCGGGTGATTTTGAAGAAAATGAGATTTTTGAAAATGAGTTTTTCACCCTATCGCTGTACTTCTGCCCACGTCACGCATGACCTTCCCAACATGATTACATAATGCATGGAGCATCACAGAGCAGTGCAAGATGAGCATTTGTGGTTAAAAAGTATATCATTTTTAGTTTTTTTTTTTTTGAAAATGACTGATTGTTTCACTAGATAGGACCCTTATTCCTCATCTGGGATCATGTAGAGCTCTTTGAAGCTGCACTGAAACTGACATTTGGACCTTCAACCCGTTGAACCCCAGTGAAGTCCACTATATGGAGAAAAATCCTGGAATGTTTTCCTCAAAAACCTTAACTTCGTTTTGACTAAAGAAAGAAAGAAACATCTTGGATGACATGGGAGATGGGAGTGAGTAAATTATCAGGAAACTTTCACATAGTTACACAATGTAAGTGACAAGCAGAAGATGACAGTGTCTCAGAGGAAAGTTTCTCTCTTGTTTGTGTGGAAATCTCTGGGTTCTTATACATACAGCTCCAAACTCACACCTTAAATCAGGAGGCACTCCCAAACATGAAGTGGATAGTGGGAGGAGCAACAGGAAAGCTCAAACAGAGAGCACTACATCTACACCAGCAATACAAAAACATTACAAAGTTATTTGAATTAATTGCTCCCCTTCTTAGGGTGAAGATCAATCCAGCGGCACTAAAAAGCCTTTCACAGGCCGTTGAGGCAGGCAGGGCTGTGTTCAGATTGGATAAGAGGTCAACATAGTCATACCTTCAGCTGTAGGTGTGCATCTCGATGTTTGGATGTCTCCTGTGTGCGTGTTTGCTTGATATTAGAGAAGAAATCCTCTTCATCGTCAGGAGTTGAAGACTCTCATCATGATCAGGAAGATGTTGCTTGATGCAAGTGAGGCCTAAATGAGAAACAATTATAGGTTAGTCACTTTTTTAATCATCTTTTCATCATGACTAAGTTGTATGCGTGATGAATACGATCCTCAGCTGGATGGAACTGAAATAAATACTTTGAATGTTGCGATCCTATCGGACTTATGATAGCAACCTGAATCGTAACAAAGCACTAAGCCTGGTTTCCCAAGGTTTTTTTTCTCCATTTTAACACCTATTTGCCACTTGTTTTCCACCTGATGTCACCTGTTGGAGTTTGGGTTCCTTGCCGCTGTCGCCTTTGGCTTGCTTGGTTGGGGACACTTGACATTTGACTTGACATTTGATATTCAACAGTGCTTTGATCTGCCTGCATTGACGCTATTCTTTAAGAGCTGCTGTGCAGCCAAAATTATGTACCAGTTATCAATGTAAAGCTGCTTTGACACAATCTACATTGTAAAAAGCGCTATATAAATAAAGGTGACTTGACTTGACTATGCAAGATAAAAAATAATAAGTAATTGAGGAAATAAAAAAGCTGTGAAAAGTTAATATTACTGAAGTTTAGAGAAATATGATGGACACATGACATCCAGTCATATTTACATCTTTAACTACTTCAGTTTAGTTTTGCAATACACAACAAGTTAGATAACCTCTCAAATATCTAATATAATTTTGTTTTAAACATTGACTTTTAAGATATGTTTCTAGTTTCCAATCTTATAAGTTTTAGTCTTAAATGCAGCTAAGGGCGTTTGTCCTGCAATTCCTCTGAGTTACAAATCAAAATCAAGCAATAACATTTATTTATTAACACTGTTTTGTAGGTTTTTGTGATGGGTGGAAATTAAAATACACATTTAATGTTTCTAATTCTCGTTTTCGCTCTTTACACCAAAAAAAAAAAAAAAACACAAGCCAAGGAAAACGACGCACATTTGTCAGACAAGCTATATACGTGGTTATTAAAATAATTTAAATGATTTTATACATTAGTATTTATTCTATATAATCATATTTGACTGAATTCATGTCGATTTCTGCTGCTTTGAGTCGAAGAAATTACCGATGATATACATTAACAACTGTCAGACTAAAATACGATAGATTAAATCGTCTGATGAAACATTAGGATGATAAATGTAATCATTGCGAATACTTACAACATATTTTTGATGGGAAATAAAATGTTTATGTACTTATTATTTCTTTAAACCCGAGTTGAAGATGTAGATGTAGAGCTGTAGAGCGAGACGCTCTGAGGGAGGCTCCACTGCAGTGCTGCGCTCTAGCGCTCTGGCTGCGTACTGCACCCTAAAATCAGGTTAATCACCCTGTACAGTATAAAATATGAAATATTACAGTAAAATCATAAATAATAACACAAAAAATCTATAAGGAACGCTTCACGGATTTGCGTGTCATCCTTTCGCAGGGGCCATGCTAATCTTCTCTGTATCGATCCAATTTTAGTATATGTGCTGCCTAAGCGAGCACAAACTGAGAGATCGGAGGACAGCTATTTATACCCAGCACCCCCAGCTATGTATTTCAGTGTTGGTAAGTGAATAAAACACTTATTCTACTCACTTACATAAATGTGACTGCGAATCATGGTGATGTAAACACGCAAACCTTTAAAAACGAAGATATTTTCAAACCGGCAGTTTTACCGTAGTATTCTCCGAGACTGAATATGTAAAAAAGCCTGTCTCTGCTGGCGGTGATAGGACGCCTCGGTGTGACGCAGAGGAGCTCTTTGTCACGTGTAGCGCACCATCCCCCCCTTTCAGACAGAGCAGAACCTCCCTGGGGTCAAAGGGCAACTGCTTTCCTCGTGGAAGAGCACAAACGGCCGTCTGCTCTGTCTGCGGGGGGAGGGTGCGTCGCACGTGACAAAGAGCTCCTCTGCGTCACACCGAGGCGTCCTATCATTGCATTCGATATCCGGCTTCCTCACGGAAGAGCACAAAAGGCTCAGAGACCAGGAAACTCTCCTGTCAGATCAACCGATGCAGTGAAAACACGGAGAAATGCTTGAAGAATCACAGAAAACTCAGAACAGAATGTGTGATGCCAATGATAGTTAAATCAAAGAGGAGAAAGTACAAGATATGTTGAATATATGACCAATAATGAGCAATAGGGCCCAACAATCCCTGTCTGGACTTATTTGGAAAGGTAGCGAACTGAGAGTGAATAAACCCCCTCAATATGAGGCATTTAAGAGAGTTATTTTCTCCTAATGTGTGTATTTCAGGCCCTGAAGAGAAAAATCTATTTCAAATAAATGCCAGTGTGAAATAATTGACATTTCTACTAATCAAAGAATCCCTAAAAATAAAATGTATCACGGTTTCTACAAAAATATGAAGCAGCACAACTGTTTTCAACATTGATAATAATGAGAAATGTTTCTTGAGCAGCAAATCATCATATTAGAATGATTTCTGAAGGATCATGTGACCATGAAGACTGGAGTAATGATGCTGAAAATTCAGCTTTGATCACAGAAATAAATTATATTTTACTATATATTCACATTTTTTTTACAGGAATAAATTACATCTTATAATATTTTAAAATAGAAAAGTTTATTTTAAATGATAATACTATTTTACAAAATTACCGTTTTACTGTATTTTTAATCAAATAAATGCATCCTTGATATTAAATGTCAAAAACAGAGACATTATGTCTATGGTCAAAAAGACACTCACTTGTCGCCATCTAGTGGCGTAATTGTTTTCCAATCTTTGCCATCACAGGAATAAATTACGTTTTAAAGTATTTTAAAGGTGCCATCGAACGTTTTTTTACAAGATGTAATATAAGTCTAAGGTGTCCCCTGAATGTGTCTGTTAAGTTGCAGCTCAAAATACCCCATAGATTTTTTTAATACATTTTTTAACTGCCTATTTTGAGGCATAATTAAAAATGCACCGATTCAGGCTGCTGCCCCTTTAAATCGCGCGCGCTCCGCCCCCTCCCGAGCTCTCGACTCTATCACCGCATAAACAAAGTTCACACAGCTAATATAACCCTCAAAATGGATCTTTACAAAGTGTTCGTCATGCAGCATGTCTAATCGCGTAAGTACAGTGTTTATTTTAATGTTTACATTTGATTCTGAATGAGTTTGAGGCTGTGCTTTGTGGCTAACGGCTAATACTACACTGTTGGAGAGATTTATAAAGAATGAAGTTGTGTTTATGAATTATACAGACTGCAAGTGTTTAAAAATGAAAATAGCGACGGCTCTTGTCTCCGTGAATACAGTAAGAAACGATGGTAACTTTAACCACATTTAACAGTACATTAGCAACATGCTAACGAAACATTTAGAAAGACAATTTACAAATATCACTAAAAATACCATGTAATCATGGATCATGTCAGTTATTATTGCTCCATCTGCCATTTTTCGCTATTGTTCTTGCTTGCTTACCTAGTCTAATGATTCAGCTGTGCACAGATCCAGACGTTCTGCCCTTGTGTAATGCCTCTATCATGAGCTGGCAAATATTGGGGGCGTACACCCCGGCTGTTACGTAACAGTCGGTGTATTGTTGAGATTCGCCTGTTCTTCGGAGAAGGAGGAGGAAACAATGGAGTTTGAGACTCACTGTATGTCATTACCATGTACTGAACTCTTGTTATTCAACTATGCCGAGGTAAATTCAATTTCCAATTCGATGGCACCTTTAAAACAAAAGAGTTATTTTAAATTGTATTAATATTTTACAATATTACTGTTTTACTGTATTTTTAATCAAATAAATGCATCCTTGATATTAAATGTCTAAAAGACACTCACTTGTTGCCATCTAGTGGCGTAATTATTTTCCAATCTTTGCCATCACGGGGATAAATTATGTTTTAAAGTATTTTAAAATAGAAAAAAAAAGTTATTTTAAATTCTAATAATATTTTACAATATTACTGTTTTACTGTATTTTAATTAAACAAATGCATCCTTGGTATTAAATGTCTAAAAGACACTCACTTGCACTGATAATAAAAGGCACTCACCTGTCGCCATCTAGTGGCGTAATTATTTTCCAATCTTTGCCATCACGGGGATAAATTATGTTTTAAAGTACTTTAAAATAAAAAATAAAAAGTTATTTTAAATTGTAATACTATTTTACAAAATTACTGTTTGCATCCTTGGTATTAAATGTCTAAAAAACACTCACACTGATAATAAAAGGCACTCACTTGTCGCCATCTAGTGGCGTAATTTTCCAATCTTTGCCATCACAGGAATAAATTACGTTTTATAGTATTTTAAAATAGAAAAGGTTATTTTAATTTAGAATGCTATTTTCCAAAATTATTGTTTTACTGTATTTTTAATTAAACAAATGCATCCTTGGTAGTAAATATCTAAAAGACATTCACTTGTCGCCATCTAGTGGCGTAATTATTATCCCACTGTCCTAAAAATAACCCTCCCTTTTACCCTGAGAGGGACTTTAGAAATATTCAACAAAGCTATGAATCATGTGCTCCTCATGAATGGCCATATAACGATTTTGATCTTATACGAATAATGAATTTGCAACGACCTTTAAACCATCATTTAGCACTCGCCGCATTAAAGGAGACCATTATTTGGGGTACGATATAGTCGGCGATATTTTTAATACTTTTACATCTTTTTTTAAAGCTTTGTGTTCACTGCCATTAGACGAACGCGAGCAGGGCATTAAAAATATATATCTAATTTGTGGTCAGAAAAAGAAAGATGGCAGTAACACAATGTTTGTACACTAGGGGGAGCTTCAAGCAAATGTATTTCGTTAATCGTTACTGTCAGTGAAGGCAAATCTGTGCTTGTCAAGTGACTTTAAGAACGTATTATTTTTAACTTTATAACACTTTATTCTTTTAGAAATGTGAATTTACGTTACCTGTATGTTGTGAACAGATTATTTTGATAGTCTTCGTATGGGAAACTGTGATCACGTGGTATAACGGCTTCCAGATTTTTTATTTTATTTTTTTAATATTTCCCCCTAAACTCCACGACTAGGATACAAAATACACCCTTGATTATTTTGTTTTATTTATTAAGAAAAATAGTCAAATGCTTAACTTTCAGAATAATAATATAAAAAAAAAAATTTAAAAAATTTTTAAAAAAAAGCGGGGAAAAAAATTCAGACGAAATTTGGTTGTCATCCTCGTTTTATTTTTGAGAGCTTTCCAATTTTGTAACCTGAGTATTTAAATACAGTTGATTTTTTTTTTTTTTTTTAGTAAAACATGAAATATACATCAAAATTAAATGCAATATAATTAAAATATATTTGATTAAAACCATATTCGTGCTTATAACCAGAACTTATTGTTACTTTGTGGCACCAAACAAACACCTTCCATACAAATCTCTAAATATAACTTTATGTGCATTCAAAAATTAAAGATACAAATCTCCAACACTCAAGAGTGGGAGCATGATGAACTTCTTGATGACCTTTGCTCTCATTGTGGGATAACTATCTTCATGTGTGGAATTAAGTCACAATTCTTAAAAGCTCACAAAGTACTCTATTTCAGTACTTATATGCACTGGTGTCAAAAGTATTCACATTCAATACTCAAGTAGAAGTATAGATACTAGGGTTTAAAATACTTCTGTAGAAGTTGAAGTATCAACTCAAGCTTTTTACTCAAGTAAAAGTGTAAAAGTACTGGTTTCAAAACTACTTAAAGTATAAAAGTAAAAGTAATGTAAGGGGAAAAAATGCCATTAAGGACAAAAGCTTAGGCCGTGTCACAGGGGTCTATTGTGCACTCCACCTCCTCAAAATGTCATCAATAACCTTTATTGGAATGTAAATGTACATCCAAGCTTAACTGCAGGAATCTGTGAGGGCAGCGGACAAGAAAAATGTGGGTAGTTTTGGTGTACCCAGGGCAGGCTTAGTAACAATCAGGGCTTGACATTAACACCCGCCAACCCACCAAAGTTTTCAGCTGTTTCAGTTCACACCACACCGACAAATGCCAACAAAATCGTCTGTTGGAGCTTGTTGGATAGGTGTTGGCGTTGGTTGGAGTCTGTTTTTACCAGACTGAACATGTTTAATCAGCGTTTGTTTGGTCGTCTGAGCATCCAACAAACGGCAACAAACTCTCGGTGCGTTCCAAATGGGATATATCGCCCTCCGAAGGGCACTTTGGAGTGAAAACAATCATGGCCGCCATATTGAAGGGTCGTTCCAAACCGAAGTGTTCAAAACTGGCCACTTTAAAGGGCCCTTCGGAATTAAGGATTTCGAAGGGTATAACTGATGGACACTTCGGACCCCCATGATCCTTTGCACAGTGAAGTTGTTTGTCTTCACAGAATGGGTACAGGAGGCTCGGAGTTCGATTTTACCTATAAATATATGTATAGTATTTTTCTATACTACTGTAATATTTATACGAGTTAGATTTATTACATTATTATAGTCAAAACGACATTGTACTTCAACAAAAATACTTTACAGCTCCCTTCATCACTCCATTCAAATGTTTCAAATACATAGACACAATATACATTATGGTGCGATAAACCAAAAAATAAAAAATAAACTAACGTTAAACAAAGGGCGCAACTTGCACAATCTATCCCCCTTGATTGTCTCGTTAAGATGACGCAGAAGTGCGTTCCAAAAAAGGAGTATTTTTGACCTCTACACCCTTCATCCCTTCGAAGCTCTCACTCTGGAGGGTAAACACTTTGAAGGGATTAGGGCATAGGGATGAGCCCCTCCGAATGGAACGCAGGGCCTGACGTAATCTGACCTGGCCACGAACCGTTGCCATGACGATGAGGCAAGTCCCCTGCAAAGACAGCTGTTTGATCGCGCCCGCGCCTCACGCACACACAACAAAGCACTAGAAACGTGACATCGCAGCTTGTTCGTTATAAAAATAAAATACAATTTTAAAAAAAACATAAAAGGAACAATAGTCCGTAGTGCAATCCGTGCCATTCAGCAAGAGCACTGCTCCACTTCACCGAAAGAGAGAGGTAACCACCATGAGAGCAACGCAGGTTTACCTTCAGTTTCGTTTTATATTAATTCGTTTTGGCTTGTTTAGCTACATGGTTGTATATGACTATGGGTCACATAAATAAAAAGGGTCGCGCTAAAAAAAAAGTTTAAAAACCGGTGTATAAGCTAATTTATTCAAACGTCTCTCTACCGAACTACCTAGCTTAATTTGCAGAGAAAAGAAGAGAAAGCACCCGTTTGATAGCCTAAATGAGCCAGTAGTAGAGAAATAATAACTTTTAAGAAATAATCTTTTTCGAGTAACGACCCCCAGCACTGTCGTCCTTGCTGGAGTGTGATGTGATTTGTGATTTGACGTGATTTGTGACGTGCAGGTGCGCTGGATCGCTGGATCGCGTACAACCCAATAGGGTGTCAGAATTGAATATGTTTATTCTCATCCAACCACAATCAAATTCACTCTATCCAGATGGCGCGATTTATCTGGATAGTTTTTTTTTTTCCAAGCCGGAATGAAAACAAGCCGAAATGAAATAGGAGTAACGAGGCTATTTTTAAAATGTAAGGAGTAGAAAGTACAGATAATTGCGTGAAAATGTAAGGAGTAGAAGTAAAAAGTCGTCTGAAAAATAATTACTCCAGTAAAGTATAGATACCCGAAATTTCTACTTAAGTAAGGTAACGAAGTATTTGTACTTCGTTACTTGACACCTCTGCTTATATGAAAAACAGCAATGTTTAAAGAGTACATAAAACTTCTATAATACCTACTGTGTACCTAAAGTCTAATGCATACTAAAGGTATTCATACATTATATGTTTTCATAAATAAATGTAACCCAAGTTGGAATGCGTTAAAACATTTATTTGCAGATTCCTTGTTACATCTGAAATTGGTTGTTTGTCATGTGTTTTAATGCATTGTACTTTCTAAAGGTGTAATAATGAATAGATGGCATTATAATGTATTATAACTGTGGTTGCAGTTTTTCGTGAGACCATATAATGCATTATAAGGTGAATTACAAGGCATAATAAATGCATTAAAAATACTTTTATAATACATTATATGGCTTTCCAGAAACATTCATCAGAAAACAAAAGCATTTAGGTAATTATTCTTCCTCTTCCCCTTAGAGCAGATTATTCTAATCAATAAAACAGGCAAAAATGCTCACTTTCAGGCAGATCTTTTAGACACCAGCACCCAAACAAGTGTCACAGTCATGTTGTTTCTCTGTCTCAGTCATTGTCTGTATTTGTCCGAGTTCTAGTCCGTATTATTTCTCACCTGTTCCCTGTTCTGTTGATCGTCCTCCTCCGGTGTATATAAGCCCTCTGTCTCTTGTTGTGTTAAAGTTATGCTGGTCTTGTGTAAGATATCACTCTTTGTTTTTATTAAAAGTCTATTATACATATGTTCATCCTGCATCACACATCTTCCTTGGCATTGACTACACACAACCCCTGACAACAAAAGCATGATATTGAAAGCTGCTTACTTGCTCTGAGCCTTTTCCCATAGCACTGGATAATCAGGAAACAAATTTGGGAGATACACAAGTACAAAACGTGTAAAGTGAGTTGAATGAATTTATACACGGGGTCTCACATGAACACTGAATTTATTACAAATTAACTTTGTACTCAGTTTCTTTTCGATTTGACCTCGATGTCGTAGTGTAGACTTCTGCTGCTTATGTGTTTAACTGTGAAACAGGCATGCTGAGGCTTCGCTCGAAAATAAGAGCTTCTGTACAGTTACAAATGTAATTGTAGAAAATATTCGATGGCCAATACCACACATATCCTAATTCAAGCCTGTTTTTTGATATAGCACTGAAAAGTATCTTGGCAAACCAAAAAATAGGTTCAGTTCAGTCTGTATGTACAATGATTTTAAGGGTTATTTCACCCTACAGTTTCTTTGATGGCGACAGCAGGTGTCGGTCCTATATGAGTCCAGATGTAGCCTTTTTCTGGACGAACTGGTATTGTTGGGAAAGGGCAACTTCTGGATTTGAAATACTCTGATGGCGCGTGACAGACAAACTCCAGGTATTCCATTTTTCTTGGCAAGTCCTCTTCAGGGCCTGGGCAAAGAAATAAGTGTATATGCAGCCATTAAATAAAGAAATCTTGACAACTTTTGTTTGAAATTAGGATATATGATTGGTGATGCACTTAAAGGAACACTCCACTTTTTTTGAAAATAGGCTCATTTTCCAACTCTCCTAGAGTTAAACAGTTGAGTTTTACCGTTTGCAAATCCATTCAGCTGATCTCCGGGTCTGACGGTACCACTTTTAGCATAGCTTAGCATAGTTCATTGAATCTGATTAGACCGTTAGCATCTCGCTCAAAAATGACCAAAGAGTTTCGATATTTTTCATATTTACAATGGACTTTTCTCTAGTTACATCATGTACTAAGTAATATACTGCGTAATATCATAATACCATGATACGGCAGCAAAGATCCTTGATTATTACGCCGGAATGAGAGTATAGTTCCTAGCCATATCGGCCTAGAAAATTGCAACTTTTCATTTTCCGTCGGTCTTTGTACACGATGTAACTACAGAAGAGTCAAGTTTTAAATAGGAAAAATATCGAAACTCTGGTCATTTTTGAGCGAGATGCTAACGGTCTAATCAGATTCAATGAACTATGCTAAGCTATGCTAAAAGTGGTACCGCCAGACCCGGAGATCGGCTGAATGGATTCGAAAACGGTAAAACTCAACAGTTTAACTCTGGGAGAGTTGGAAAATGAGCCTATTTTCAAAAAAAGTGGAGTGTTCCTTTATAGGGACAGTTCATCCAAAAAAGAAAATTATCATTTACTCACTCTCAAGTTTTTCTTCTGCTGAACAAAAGAAGATATTTTGAACCAAAAAGTTGATGGACCCCATTGACTTCCATAGTATGGAGAAAAAAATACTATGGAAGTCAATGGGGACCATGAACTGTTTGGTTACCGACATTCTTCAAAATATCTTCTTTTGTGTTCAACAGAAGAAAGAAACTCATACAGGTTTGGAACAACTTGAGGATGAGTAAATGATGACTGAATTTTAATTTTTGGGTGAACTATCCCTTTAACCCAAAATATCCAGGTTTACAAAATCAATTCCATTATCTTTTAACAATGAATTCACTATTTGCAGGCAAGCACATTTGTGACCCTGGACCACAAAACCAGTCATAAGTTGCACGGGTATATTTGTAGCAATAGCCAACAATGCATTGTATGGGTCAAAATTATCGTTTTTTCTTTTATGCCAAGAATCATTAGGATATTAAGTAAAGATCATGTTCCATGAAGATATTTTGAACATTTCCTACCATAAATCTATCAAAAATTTAATTTTGTGAGTGGATATGCATTGCTAAGGACTTCATTTGGACAACTTTAAAGGCGATTTTCTAAATATTTTGTTTTTTTTTTGCACCATCAGATTCCAGATTTTTTAAATAGTTGTATCTCAACCAAATATTGTCATATCATAACAAACCATACATCAATGGAAAGCTTATTTATTCAAATGTCAATTTCAAATTTCAAAAACTTGACCCTTATGACTGGTTTTGTGTTCACATTTTTCAGCAAGGAACAAAAGCATTTATTTCTGCATGAACTTACCAACAATGTATGTGCCTGGATCAAATCGATCTCGCGGACTGGCCTGAGTTGGGATCAGCCAAGTTAACGCAGCACTTTTCTCACAGTACTGGTCCTGGACGAAACCACGAATCTGTGCGTAATATGGTTTACCATCATCCTCGTCTATTACTTTTATGACATCTCCTATTTGATAATAGACACCCTGAACACAAGAAGTGCAGGTTAGTAGATAGGAAGTGGCTATAGAAAAACATTTATTTTGAATAGTAAAGAGGAGCAGTTACCTTGTAGAACAGGGACTCTGATGTGATGATTGTTGACACAGACTCTGGTGCTTTGATAGGCTATGGGATATGAAGAATAAATGCAGTTGAAGCATTTATTTTAACCTTATTGGTGGGGAAACAATCATACACAAGCCTGAAAGGAAAATCACTTACATTTTTCAATTTGAAAATGTGTCGTCTACCCTTTCCTTTGGTTGAGACCTTTTTCTCAGATGCCGGCGCTTTGTACTTGGTGCTCCGTAACCGAGCGGAGCGTCTGTGGATTTCCTGTTTTGACTATAAAATAAATAAAAAGAAACAAAAATAGTACCAGTGGTTTTGTTTAGAAATATTTTCTATGTTTAAACTTCGTATAAACACTATACAAAGATAATATGGTAGTAATTGTTTGACACTTGTGACGTAAACATGGCGGCGCCCAGAAGGGGGCGACCCGCTCCGTGTAAACATGGCGGCGACTGGAAGGGGGCGACCCGCTCCGTGTAAAATGAAGCTAGATAACTGTTAGTCTATAGTCTCGTGCAAGTGTACACCAATTTAAGCATATTTCTTTGAAATGTCTTTAAAAAATTATATTCGCGTAAAATTTTATAAGCAAAAAAGCGCGTCTTTTCAACAAGCAAACCTGCGCGAGGCAGCGATGTCGTGTACTTGCAATGCAACGCAGCTTCTTTGATTTAAAATGGAAATGTTCTAGCGGTCTAAATGAGAGGTTACACAAATTAGATGTTAAGCAAGAATTCAAACCTGTTTCCCTCCGCCATTATTCTGCTGGATGGTGGAAGAAGCAGATGCTCCGGAGCCTCCACTGGTTACACTTTTACCCGTGCAGTTGTTACACAAAATTTCCCCCTGGTTTCCTTTTTTCCACATGGAAGAAGAGATCGTCTTGCAGACAGCACAACATGGTTTTAAACCAAGAGGCATGTTTGCTGACCACAAGCTGCAGCCTGGCAATGTTGCGTTTACAACGGTCTTGCAAAGTTAATTCTGAAAGAAACCGTCGTGTTTTTCCGGTAAAAATGCGACCACAGCCAAAAAATCCACAATAAATGGCGAATTCGAAGAAATATGACCATTAGTTTAACCTCAAATACACAGCTTTCATTTTGAAAACAATAAATGATAGGTCCCGTATGTTTTATCATACAAAAAAAAAACTTCCTGTAGACGAAATTTTCAATTGTAGAATAAAAGTCCTGATTGCGAATGCTTACTTTCAAAATAAAGGTCTAAAACTGTTTGAAAGAAGAAAAAAAAAAGATTTCACTAGAGGGCGCTGTTCATTGTCATTTAATTTAAAGAAAGCAAGTACAGTATTTGTTTTTCATGAACCACAACAAAGAGGACTATTTTAAACTTTTTAATCCGAGCAAACCTTTACCAATACTTTCTGTTTATTGGCTACACATCATACAAACTGGGAATGTATCAAGTATAGTCTATGAATGTGCAAATGACAATTAAAGGTTAATGGTCATGTTTAAAAAAAAAAAAAATCAAATGAAATTACAAAAAAAAAAAAAAAAATACCACCACCATAAATACTTCAGTAAAAGAAATAAAAATTCAAACTTCATCAATTTTTACACACAATGGTCAGATTAAAAACTGGTCATCACGTCCAATGTAAATTTTATCTGAGAAAAAAAAGCCTATTCTTTCTTTCCCCTTATATCATACTGTCATTAAAAGACACCTCTGTAGAGCCATACTAACTGTAATGACAGGCAATCAAAACATGGCAACCAATTCAGTGTAATACAAAACACAAGGCTGTCGTCAACATGAAACAAAGACCATCTATTCAGGGGGGGGAAAAATTAATATGTAAGGTTGTTGATTGTATTTGATTGACACAGCAAACACTAACTTAATTAGGCAACATGTATATAAATAAGAAAAAGTACAAAAAAGGCACACTGATGAGCACAGTAGTATCTAAAAAAAAAAAAAAACAACACAAAACAATCTCTTCCTCACATCTAAAAACCTTCCAACAGTTATGTATCAGTACTAGAAATCAAACTACAGTATTTATGACTGTTAGATTAATATTCTGGTTTAAATAACACTTTAAGATATGGACAGCATCATGCATTACTTTTTTTTTTTTTCTTTTTTTTGTACAAAAAAATTAAGTGGTACTCAATACCATGCCACAGATGCTGTCTATAAATCTTAAACTGAATTTAACCTGGAATATTCCTACTGCACAGTATGTTTTGTCAGGGAAGGTCTTCAGAAAAGAAGGTTAGTTTATCATCTGTTTGGCCACATATGATGACTAATATAACTGTTTTTGTTGTTAAAGATAACAACTTCCTATGTGTCTGACTGAGTGGCACACAAACAAAATCAGGAAAACCACTGTTTTTATCTCTCTATTGCTTCAGAAGACCAGTGGAGTGTCTTTATGCATATATATGCATTATACATGAGATACACAACACTGGATATCAGAGGTGTTGTGTGTAGTAGTCACAATAGACAATGCTATCACAATTTCAATTACATGAAGTGTTACCTTTCTGAAGCGAAACAACGTCTTCTGCAGGACAATATGTTGAAGTTTTCAGCAAACAACATTTCACACTCAACACTCATTTATAAATGTGCATTGTATGCACCAATTGCATTAAATATGGCATAAAAAGAACATTAGTGTTTTGAAATAAAGCTTTGCTAAATAAAAGGGCTGCTGTAGAATAAAAAGAAAAGAAAACAAGGTAAAGAACTCATGAAAAGCAAAAGGTTTGGGTCTTAATGATGACTTCACACTGTTCACAGTAACTACAAGAGTCCAGAAACAGTGGATCAATGCATTCACAAACTCATGCATTTTCTTCTGCATGTAAACATTCCTTTTTTTTCTTTTCATAAAGATTTAACTGTCAAAAATTCATCCATTTCATCTCTGAATGAATTTCCAGTCTAATACATGGCACCCACAGCATGATTTCTGGAGATGGACAAAAAAGGCAGCATGAAATGAAAGATTTCTATATGCACGTTATTGATCTTATTGTGGACAGTTCAAATGTCCATAATTTCTTTTTCTTTTGACCTCATCATTTTTAGTCAAGATGTCATATCTTCAGATGAAAATGACTTTTGATGACTTGACTTTTTTCTGGTGATGTATGCTAGCATTCTCCAATCATTTAATCCACTTAAACCCCGCTGCTTTCTTACAAACGACTAGGGTTGCCAGGTTTGCGTAACAAAACCAGCCTAATTGCTATTCAAAACCAGCCCAATTGCATTAGTGGGGGGTAAAAATTGAGTTCCCGGGGGGGGATGTCGGACTAAAAAACAACCCGCGGCAACAGTGTAAAAGTAGCCCAATTCCACGGGAAAATATCGGACTTGGCAACACTGCAAACAACCGCAAGCTTGCGTTCAGATCTGCCTCCATCCAATCAACAAACAATGGATATAAAAGTCCCCGCCCTACATTTTTTCCCTTTTCCAATAATCCATTTCACTCAGATGTACATCACAATACGGAAGAAAAGATGGCACTACCTCCATTTCATTGCAACATTCACTTATAACCGTGTGTTCTTACGTGCACAGAAAAAGTTCTCACAAAATTTCCACGATTCACAACAGGTATGCACATAAATTTGCTCTTACACTCTTTCTAATGTTGACAAATCCAGATTATCCTACATAAAGTTAATAATTAGCATCCTAAACATCCATTTAGTGGTTTTTCGTACACAATAGATCTTAATATAGGCCTAAAAACAGCTTTTTATGCAGAAACTAGTCCAGATCAAACTATAATGCTCGGAATTCTTTAATGCTACATCTTTTGTTAAATTCTCAGGTCAAATTTTCAATTAAATATAAAACATTTCGGTTTAAAAGCACATTTTTAGGGCTGATTTACTGATTTTTACATGCATGCCGTTTTAGTTGGTTCTAAATTGTAGAAAAAAAAGTGCAAACGTTTTGATGAACTATGACTTCTGTGCAAAAACATTCATACACACACACAAACACACACACTCTTCTCTCATCTACTTTCATAAGCTTGAATCTGAGCATGTTTTCTCATTTCTTCCACCAGACGAGACAAGTCCCATCTAACCCCACTGCACCTCGTTCACACGTCTCCATTTTTGCACAAACAGTTTTGCTTTTATTTAGTGTTTTGGCACAATAAGAGCACTCAGTTGGTAAACGAATTGGACTCATTCCTCACACTAGGTGCACTTCTTCCTCCCACTCCGAGGAGAGGTCGGTTACCTGCGGATCAGCACTGCTTTCAGGACAAACTGCACTAGTGTGATCTACACTGCCGTCCGAATCCTCTAAGGAGGACTCTGCTTTAGGAGGTTGTACATCATCCACACATTCTAGCTCCAAAAGCTGCGTCGCCAACATATCTGTACTTTGTTTTGTCAGCGATAGGGAGCTTTGCTCAGGACTTCCCACTTCGTTCTCCTCATCCTGGGCTTTGGCAGACTGTCCCTCTCCAAAAGCGGGTGGCTCGGGACCGGCATCCGAGGTGGCTGAGGGAATCAGTGCAATGCTCTGTGGATTCATATCATGGAACCAGGCCATAATGTTGCCAAGCAGGTTGGCGTTGGTGGAAGGGTCCAGGCAGTCCGGGTCACTCGGGGTGAAGGCATCAGGGTAGGAACTCATGTTAAAGGGTGTATAGTGGCTGGTAATGTTGCCCAGTCTCATAAGGCTGTCTCCCAGCTCCAGAAGCTCAGAGTTGCTCATGGAAGCCCGGGGAGGATCCGCAGTATGGGGGGCAGAATCCAGTCTAGAGGACAGAGAGGAACCACTGGCACCTACAGAGGCGTCGTTACTGAGCACATCCTGAGGCTCGGGGTCCAAGGCCAGCCCGGACTCCTGTAGGGACAGCTGAATAGCCAGCAAAATATTGGGGTCATCGTCATCCAGGGAACCAAGTGCCTGAGGGGATAAAACGGATTCAAATTACTCAACAGATGTTCGTTGACACATTTTTGAGTGAACTATACTACTATTCAAATGGCTGGGGCAAGTTAAAAAAAATATATATTTTTTTTATTAATCAAGAATGCATTAAATTGATCAAAAGTGGCAGACATTTCTAATGTTACCAAAGATTTCTCTTTTAAATGGAGTTCTTTTGAACTTTCTATTCATCAAAGAATCCTAAAAAAAAAAAAGCTTCCACAAAAATTAATATTAAATATAAACATTGATAATAATAAGAAATGTTTCTTGAGCAGAAAATCAGCATATTAGAATGATTTCTATAGGATCATGTGACACTGATGCAAGAATATTATCGTTAACTAAAACTATTAAAAACATTTCTGTTTTTTGAAATAAAATAAAATATAAATATTAGTTAAACTAAAAGAAAATTAGAAATGATGCCTTTGCAATAAACTGAAATAAGTTTAAGTTGAAGCACTAAAATTATTAACTGGGAAAAAAATAAATAAATAAATAAACTAAAAACAAAAGCACATAACGAAATTACAAAATATAAATGTTGTTACATGTTTAAAATAATACATAAAATGTTTTTTTGGTTTAATAAAACATTTATATGAAATATTTGGTTTATTTTTGCATTTTTGTTGACTAAATTTAGATAATCTTTAAGTAAATATGACTAAAATGAATTAGACTAAATTATTTTATTTTAATCAAAATACAAAAATATGACCAAAACAAATACCTGTGTAAAAACTAGGGATGTGCTTGAAGCCGAATACTATGTTCGGAAAGGAAATGAAGCATTCTACAGAGGCCCAAAAGGGACATAGTGATGGGAAAATATGAGATTATATAGTTGGTTAATGATATTGTATATAATTTGTGGGCATTAGGGAGCCACTATCAATATGCAGGGTACTGAAATCTTTTAAATGCGCACTCGCTTTTTACTTTCGCTTTCTAATTCGCTGTGTAGAGGGAGTGGCGGTACTGACCACACATTTTACAAGACAAGATATCTGTCAATGATGCACCAAATCCTCCAACATCGCCCTGTCAATTACTATCTGCATGTGATAAGCGAAATCTGATATACTGTAATGTAATCCACTACCACATTAAGCCTAACCATGTCCCTTTAGGGCCTCCGTAGAAAGTGTTATACATTTTCCATGCCTTTCCGAATTCGGAATTAAGCTTCAGGCACATGCCTAGTAAAAACGAACACTGCATCACACGTTAGAAAAACAGTATATTTACCATGGAGATCCCATGCCTTTGTGAATTGCCTCCCTCATGTGTTTCTGTAGACACAAATTCGACACACATGGATTTCAAACTAAGTAATGCTGATTTAAAGCAGCTCTCTTTCTATTCTAACATTATGTGGGCTCACTGTACCTGAAGTGTTGTCAGTGGAGTCGTGGGGTTCAGGGGTGTTACTGCGGAGGCTGTGCAGTCGGAGCAGGTCTCCCCGACGCCGCTGCCTGTGTCTCCGTCTGTACTGGAACTCTGAGTATTCCTGCAGGAACCATCAACCTCAGTTTAGTTACAGAAAATACATGATCTGTTGACAAGGAGCAATTATTAAGGAGAAAAATGGATAGCTCCTTAAATAAACAGCCTCTCACAAGAAAACTGTTTGACATCTATATAACAAGTAGTGAATAAAAGAGATAAACATGTATAGCATATACTGTGATAAACTGTGGCCTATGCCCTAATCTGTATTACTATGGATTAAGATAAAATACAGTGACCCTACAATATATTTGGACACTTAAAGATGACCTATTTTGCTTTTTTAATGTATATAATGTTGCTGTTTGAGCATGAAAAAGGTTTGCAAAGTTACAAAGTCTGGTAAGGTAAGGGGCGGAACATTTCCCAAACATGCTCAAAGCGCTTGGCCAATCACAACACACTGGTGCAGCAGACCAATCAGAGCACAGTGAAGGAGGAGGGGCTTCATAGAGACAGGAACTAAACAGAGCGTTACTGACAGACTGGGGAGAGAGGAGCTGCAACAATGGAGAATATGAGGAAAATACGTTGTTTTTTGAACATTTGAGCAAGGAAACCTATTCTAGTAGAGCCCAAAAACAATATCAGGACTTTGTAAAAGGGCATAATAGGTTAGTTCAAGTCACACTTAAAAATGAATAAATGTCTGGGCATTATGTAACAAAATATCAAACCATGGTTTTATTTTAAATAAATAACATTTCACAAAAAGAAAGTTTGTTTGAACTGTTTTATAAATTGAGCCTAACTAAGTATTTACAAACCCGATTCCAAAAAAGTTGGGACACTGTACAAATTGTGAATAAAAACAGAATGCAATGATGTGGAAGTTTCAAATTTCAATATTTTATTCAGAAAACAACATAGATGACATATAAAATGTTTAAACTGAGAAAATGTATCATTTTAAGGGAAAAATAAGTTGATTTTAAATTTCATGGCATCAACACATCTCAAAAAAGTTGGGACAAGGCCATGTTTACCACTGTGTGGCATCCCCTCTTCTTTTTATACAGTCTGCAAACGTCTGGGGACTGAGGAGACAAGTTGCTCAAGTTTAGGAATAGGAATGTTGTCCCATTCTTGTCTAATACAGGCTTCTAGTTGCTCAACTGTCTTAGGTCTTCTTTGTCGCATCTTCCTCTTTATGATGCGCCAAATGTTTTCTATGGGTGAAAGATCTGGACTGCAGGCTGGCCATTTCAGTACCCGGATCCTTCTTCTACGCAGCCATGATGTTGTAATTGATGCAGTATGTGGTCTGGCATTGTCATGTTGGAAAATGCAAGGTCTTCCCTGAAAGAGACGACGTCTGGATGGGAGCATATGTTGTTCTAGAACTTGGATATACCTTTCAGCATTGATGGTGCCTTTCCAGATGTGTAAGCTGCCCATGCCACACGCACTCATGCAACCCCATACCATCAGAGATGCAGGCTTCTGAACTGAGCGCTGATAACAACTTGGGTTGTCCTTGTCCTCTTTAGTCCGGATGACATGGCGTCCCAGTTTTCCAAAAAGAACTTCAAATTTTGATTCGTCTGACCACAGAACAGTTTTCCACTTTGCTACAGTCCATTTTAAATGAGCCTTGACCCAGAGAAAACGCCTGCGCTTCTGGATCATGTTTAGATATGGCTTCTTTTTTGACCTATAGAGTTTTAGCCAGCAACGGCGAATGGTACGGTGGATTGTGTTCACCGACAATGTTTTCTGGAAGTATTCCTGAGCCCATGTTGTGATTTCCATTACAGTAGCATTCCTGTATGTGATGCAGTGCCGTCTAAGAGCCCGAAGATCACGGGCATCCAGTATGGTTTTCCGGCCTTGGCCCTTACGCACAGAGATTGTTCCAGATTCTCTGAATCTTTGGATGATATTATGCACTGTAGATGCAATTTTTCTCTGAGAAACTCCTTTCTGATATTGCTCCACTATTTTTGGCCGCAGCATTGGGG
>VTFQ01000013.1:10055765-10066254 GCA_036281575.1 Ancherythroculter nigrocauda
TCCCGCCCAAGGCATACGCAAAATAAAGCGGCGGAGCCTGGTTGTAGTTAGTAGTGTGTTGAAACTCACGGTTATGGTAAGGGGCGGGACATTTCCCAAACACGCTCGAAGCAGTTGACCAATCACAACACACTGCTCCAGCCGACCAATCAGAGCACATGCCCTTTCCGAAGGAGGGGCTTCATAGAGACAGGAGCTAAACAGAGTGTTACTGACAGACATATATGTATATAAATAGCCACCAAGGCACGAATGAGCATTCAACATTCGTTGTTTTTTCACATGATGGTGGTGTGAATAGCTTCCCCTCCCCCCTGCGCCTGTCAATCAAAGCCTTAGTTAAGCCTTCATTAAGAAAACAGTGAGGATATGACCTCCGCTCTGCCTTTGTTCAAACACCTGCCTCTGACGTCAAAAGACCGGTTTGCATCACACATACATCTTGCGTCATGGTCACACATGTACAGTACAAACACACTCATATGATATCTGTAAGAGATTTTATAATGAGGACTTTGTACATTACATGTTATAGGACAAATACTATGTAAATGTTAATTGAATCAAATTTTCTACAGTGTTGAGTTTCCTCTAGCTTAGATACAACATGCCATTAACATGACAAAAGTGCCCTAGATATTTAAAATATGGAGGCAAAAATATCTCTGAATGGGTTTTTAATCTGTTACCTAAGACTGAATAGATATTTTCATTTGCATGTCGTTTTCCAAGAGTGCTAATAATTCTTATAACATTACACTCTAAAAAAATCTTAGGTTATTTTTTCTACCCAAGTCCTGGGTTGAGCCTTTTAGGTCATTTTTTGGGTTATTTTCCCAGTGTTTGGGTAGTTTTTGTGTTACCCAGCTCCTGGGTCAGACATAACCCAGTGTTTGGGTAGTTTTTGTGTTACCCAGATCCTGGGTCAGACATAACCCAGTGTTTGGGTAGTTTTTGTGTTACCCAGATCCTGGGTCAGACATAACCCAGTGTTTGGGTAGTTTTTGTGTTACCCAGCTCCTGGGTCAGACGTAACAACCCAGTGTTTGGGTAGTTTTTGTGTTACCCAAATCCTGGGTCAGACGTAACAACCCAGCGTTTGAGTAGTTTTTGTGTTACCCAGATCCTGGGTCAGACGTAACAACCCAGCGTTTGAGTAGTTTTTGTGTTACCCAGATCCTGGGTCAGACATAACCCAGTGTTTGGGTAGTTTTTGTGTTACCCAGATCCTGGGTCAGACATAACCCAGTGTTTGGGTAGTTTTTGTGTTACCCAGATCCTGGGTCAGACGTAACAACCCAGTGTTTGGGTAGTTTTAGTGTTACCCAGATCCTGTGTCAGACATAACCCAGTGTTTGGGTAGTTTTTGTGTTACCCAGCTCCTGGGTCAGACGTAACAACCCAGTGTTTGGGTAGTTTTTGTGTTACCCAGATCCTGGGTCAGACGTAACAACCCAGTGTTTGGGTAGTTTTTGTGTTACCCAGATCCTGGGTCAGACGTAACAACCCAGTGTTTGGGTAGTTTTTGTGTTACCCAGATCCTGGGTCAGACATGACATAACCCAGGGCTTGAGTTATTTATCGCGGGTTTTTGCGACCTCTTCAGGAGAGAGCAGTGCAGCCCAGTCTGTTCTTTGGTAAAATACGGGTTTGTGTACATTTTATTTTATTGCTCTGTATATCATTCAATTTTATGCAAAACAACATATAGGGGCACGATGTGAGTCACCTAAACGAGTGTCACGTCGGTCTTTTTTTTCGTGTGATGGAAATGCCTGATGACTTGCATAAAAATGTTATGATTTTATTCAAAAAGATACAGAATATAAATACTTAAGATGTTAAAATATGTTCTCAGAACTGATTACACTGATTATTCATGGACAGGTTATGGAGTCAGTCACAGCATATTTCGGCTATGAGTGAAACGCAGGATGGCGACTAAAGTTAGCAGTTCCCCGCCGAATGCGAGTCATCTCCGGCACGAGATCCAGCGCCGTTACAGTGGAAAGAGGACAACAGAGACTGGTCCACTGCACTTGAATTACTTCTAAATGTTTCATTTTTACTTCTAATATTTGGTAAACGAGCATAAATGTAGGCAATATGTATTAAAAACTATATAAAATATGCTATACTATAAAATATGATTGAAAATAAAGGAATTATCATGCAAACCAGTGGTTGTGTGGAGTATTTAAAAAAAAGTTGAGAGGATTTAAGTTAATCCGAAAACATAATAATAAGCTAGTATTATAGTAACGAATAGTTTATAATTATAGAATTATAGTAATGAATCAACCCAATTTGCTGGGTAAAATTAACCCAACATGTGTTCTGTCCTATGTTTACCCAGCCACAAATTGGGTTGTTTTTAACCCAGTGTTTCTAAGAGTGTATTATTTCTTATAAATGGAATAGCTGGTCATGTTGTGTTTAAAATAAAATTAAATCAATATTAATTTCTTGTTTGTACAAAATGTATAAAAAAATATTGTTTTAAAAGCAATATTACTATTGCCATCATGCTGTTGTACTAAATAACATCACAAAACTGCAATTAAAATCTACATATATAAATAATCTACTTCAGTTTCTTTCAGTTAATTGATTAAATTGATGTTTTTTTACATTAAATGGACAACATTTTGTGTTTTATATGGCTAAAAAACAAGTGCTCTCATAAAGGTTAAAATGCCCCTGATAATCAATTCCAGGAGCCAAATATTGAACCTTAATAAATATGCCACGCATGTGTAATTACCAATGTCTCCACTGAGGATGTCTGACCTTTTTAGTCCGTAGTTGATAATTTTCAGACAGCTACAATTTTGGGTTTTAGCGGGCTGACATTCGAATGGCTGCCGATGTTTTTGTCCACGTAATCCATTCTGTACTGACCTTCGCGCACTGCATGTGATTACAGCCTTCGTTTTTCTGGATGGGGGATTTGCAGTTGGCACAAGGTTTAGAGTTGGTGAGCAGCCACAGGCAGTTGGCAGCATCTTCATAAGCTTCGCTCACACCAGCCACTGTTCAGAGACAGGGAGGAGCTTAATATCAAAACCTACAGCGGCAGGTTATACGTCATGAACATCCATTAAATAAAGGTGCAGGTCTGGAAGAACAATATTCATATTCTGAATTTTAAAAATGTGAGAAGTCTGGGGTTCCTACATTCTTCAGGCTTCATTTCAGACACCTTCTGCAGCCACATCTTCCATGTCTCACAGTCACAGGGTTCATGAGCATCACCAAGACATTCCCTGAGAAGAAAACCGAGAGATAAACATGAATGGTGCTTTGATGCACTATGCAGGATTCTCATGAAACCTGTCTGTGTCAGATTGCCTAATCAAAATTAAAAGAAACAAATGATTCTTATAATTTATATAAAATAAAATTAATTTTTAGGATCATTAAAAGTTTTTTGTATCCACCATCCTCACAAGCTCCCATTATTATAAATCACAAAAAATAATGATTTACTTTGAAATACAAAAAATACTTATTTACTTTTGTTTATTATTAGATTTTTTAATTTTGTTTTTAAAATGTTTTAGCTCATTTTAAGGCAATACATTACTGTATTACAATAATGAGAATCACAACAGAGAATAATATAAATTTCAAAACTCTCTATGTAAAAAGGGGAGGAGTGAAGTTGAGTTTTTAATCAAACTTTTTGATTTTGTGGTGAAATATGGTTTACATTGAAAGGAAACAACTTGTCTGCAAAGTTTCAAAGTCCCAGCGGCATATGCAAAATAAAGGGGCGGGGCCTGGTGGAGTTAGTTAGTAGTGTGTTGAAACTTGTGGTTTTGGTAAGAGGCGGGACAAACACACTTGAAGCACCAATCACAACACACTGATTCAGCTGACCAATCAGAGCACATTGAGCTTTTCAGAAGGAGGGGCTTCATAGAGACAGGAACTAAACAGAGCGTTACTGACAGACTGGGAAGAGAGGAGCTGCAACAATGGAGAATATGTGAAAGAAATGTGTGTTTTGAACATTCAAGCATGAAAATCTATTCTAGCAGACAAAATCAAGACTTTGTAAAAGGGCATAAAATGGGCTCTTTAACATACCAGCAGAAGAGATGGCCTTTCCCACAGTCTACAGCGGGGGCTTTGAGCAAGGGGAAGCTCCGAGTGTCAGAGGCTCCAGGTCCTGGTCTAGTCAGTCGTACGGCTCGTTCACATCTGGCTACGGGGCACCAGCGAATGGCAGGATTATTATCCACAAAAGCCTGGAGATGGAAAGAAATGTGTTGAAACACCCTCTTTGTTTTGGATGACGTACATTACCCAATACCCAAAACCAATTTGATGCTTTAAGTCATCCAAATCAAATCAATGTGATATTTACCCAATAATCAAACATTTGACTTCTGAGCAAGTGTGTTTACAAAAGCTTTTATTGCTCAAACAATCTCTTGGCGTAAACTCAACCAACAGCAGGACGCTGTCAGCATTTTGATTCAAAGCCAATGTCAGAGAGTCTATGATAAGAGAAAATAAATGGCAGCTCTGAAATGGTTTCTGGGGCTTTTGTGTGTCCAATTGTACCTTAATGTCAAACTGCAGGTAGCGCTTATCCATCTCTCTGGAGACGACGCTTTCAATGACCTCCACGGGAACCAGCTGGAAGCAGTCATAAGCAGGGCAAAAGATGTTATGTGCTTCCCCTTCCTGGATCTTCAGATTCAAAAACCTGACATCCAGACAAACAGTGTTCAAAAGGTTATGAATATATGGATCATAAACAACCGGCAATGTAGTGCAATCACAACACAGCATTACTTTTGAAGCAAAAAAATATTTAAAAATCTTCTTTTTGGGGGAAAAAATATCCCAAGAAGCACTGTGAAAGCCATAATCAAATTGGAAATGGTAGGAATATACATAGCTATTGACTTATAGTTAGTGATTATTAGTATAAAATCAATTTTATAAGCTTATTGCAAACTATTCCAGGACATTCAAAAGTTTGGGGTTTGTATGATTTTTTAAAATGTTTTGAAAGAAGTGAGAAGCAACAGTAAAAACACTAATAATGTGAAATATAGTTACCAATTAAAATAAAATATTTTCTATTTGATTATATTTTAAAATATAATTTATTCCTGTGATCAAAGCTGAATTTTCAGCATCATTACTCCAGTCTTCAGTGTCACATGATCCTTCAGAAATCATTCTAATGTGCTGATTTGCTGCTTAAGAAACATTTCTGATTATTATCAATGTTGAAAACAGTTGTGCTGCTTCATAATTTTGTGAACTCTTTGATAAAAGAGCAGCATTTATTTGAAACAGAAATATTTTGTAACATTATAAATGTCTTTACTCTCACTTTTGATCAATTTAATGCATTCTTGACAAATAAAAGTATCAATTTCTTTAAAATATATATATCATACTGACCCCTAACTTTGGAACGGTAGTGTAAATAGTCACCTGTAATGTGACTGTAATGTATTATAAAGACAACTGAACACAAACATTCATCCAGTCAAAACAAACTTATATTCCAACGCTTACCCTTCCCAGCATGCCCGGCAGAACTCGTGTCCACACGACATGTCCACAGGGTCCTCAAACACAGATATGGTGCACATGCAAATTCCACACTACATGGGCATAAGATACATTGTCAATATATTTTCATAATGAAGAATGTGGATTATGACGTCATGCATGAAGATGAATCTAACCAGGGCAAGGCCATCAGTAGGTGAGAGCAGGCTGATCTCATCAGGGGAGGTGACGGAGGAACGAGTTGTTCTGGGAGTTCTAGGTGAAGGCAGAGTGTCCCAAGCATTGTAGCCACTCGGTGGGGGAGTTGGCATCTGAATACCTGAGCGCTGGCAGCAGTCCTCTGCATTAGACATCCAGTCCTCCAGAAGTTTTTCCCTGTCCCAATCTATTCAGCAGAAAATGAGGTTTAAACTTACAGACAGTAAAATGTTCCTCTAATGCTGAACATTTTTTACTTTAAGCCCCTCCATGGCCCATAGATAATGTTCAAAGGAAATATAAGGTAAGATATTTCCTCCAGTATTTTGGACATATTTATGACAAAGCTTTTTGTTTTTAATCTTTTTTATAAACAAACTGGGAAAGTCTACTAGAATAAGTTTTCATGCTTGAATGTTCAAAAACCACATTATTTTTTTAACATATTCTTCATTGTTGTAGCTATTCTCTTCCATGTCTGTCAGTAACACTGTTTAGTTTCTGTCTCTATGAAGCCCCTCCTCCTGAAAAGCACAATGTGCTCTGATTGGTCAGCTGGAGCACTGTGTTGTGATTGGTCAAACACTTCAAGCATGTTTGGGAAATATCCTGCCCCTTACAATAACCGTGAGTTTCAACACACTACTAGCTAAATCAACCAGGCCTCCTCCCTTTTTTTTGACTATCCCTCCATCCAAGCAAATGTTTGATCAAAACAATAGTAAAAACACTAATAATGTGAAATATTGTTACCAATTAAAATAAAATATTTTCTATTTGATTATATTTTAAAATATAATTTATTTCTGTGATCAAAGCTGAATTTTCAGCATCATCGTCTTCAGTGTCACATGATCCTTCAGAAATCATTCTAATATGATGATTTGCTGCTCAAGAAACATTTATGATTATTATCAATGTTGAAAACAGTTGTGCTGCTTCATAATTTTGTGAACTCTTTGATAAAAGAGCAGCATTTATTTGAAACAGAAATATTTTGTAACATTATAAATGTCTTTACTCTCACTTTTGATCAATTTAATGCATTCTTGACAAATAAAAGTATTAAGAGTTTCAACACACTACTAGCTAAATCAACCAGGCCTCCTCCCTTTTTTTGACTATCCTTCCATCCAAATGTGCATACTATCCACCCTAAATAGTACTGAATATTACTAATGTCACATACTATTTAGGATGGATTGTATGCACATTGAGACGCAGGCTATGTCTTGAGCATAAATGTAGGTCGGGACTAGATTTTGTCCATGGGGAATTTATTGGATCATCAGAAAAGAGAAGAGATGTTGCTCCAGGAGTGAGGGTAAGTTTTGATTGAAGGTTATGAGGGCACATTAATTCAACAAAATAATGATGCACACAGATAAATCATTTATAATAAATACTGCAATATTCCATAAAAAAAATAAGAATTGTCAATTTTGATTTTTAATGGTGACTTTAAGCATGGAATGCTCTAATTTGCTCAGTAGTAAACGTTTTTGCTTGTGATATCTTGAAGAATGAAGGATCTTGGATAGTGGCCAAATTTGGCATATTACTTTAATTGATCAAATGGATCAGCTGGCACAGTGACAGTCCTCTGCAATATATTAACCATTTCATCTCTACTCCCTTATATAAGTACTGCAGCAGTACTATGGTACATGGATGCTATCAAACTATTTACTTACAGGGCTTGACGTTAACATCCGCCATCCTGCCAAATGCGGGTGTATTTCAGCAGTGGCGTGTCAAGTCAAGTCATCTTCATTTATATAGCGCTTTTCACAATACATATTGTTTCAAAGCAGCTTCACAGTGACAATAGGAAAATTCTTAATCAAGCTAAAGTTGGTTTTTGATTGAATCAGTTCCGTTGTAAAAATTGTTAATTATTACTTAACGTGTAACGCAGTCACTCCTACTAGCCACTTTGGCGGGTGGAATTTTATATATAATATACATTTTTCGATACTGAAATCTCTAAAATGCTTCCAGTACTCATTTTCCGCAGAATGGATACACGATACCAGCTGCTCATTCTCTCTCATCTCTACGACAGCGAGTCGACACACAAACCCGCCTTCCCTCACTCACTCATTTCATTTGCTCCGGATGAATATTGTTGGTGTTACAGGGATTGAATTTCAACATGGGACTGCGCGTATTGCGCATAATTTTACTCATTCCAGCAGATTTTGTGCACACACCTAAAGTGCACGCACATAAAGCCGCCTCTCAGTACTAAATTGAGCTCTTTTTCGCTGCTTATTGCACTTAAACAGTCAAATGCACAAAACAATGTCAAAATGCTGGTCAAGTAATGTTTTAAGTGAACAAACAGTTGAGAAAGAAAATGCATGTTTAACAGTATAATGGATCCATGCATCAGGTCTTAAAGTGACAGCAGCCTAATATACCTGCTGCCAAATTATGAGATAAAAAATAAAAAATATCTATATTTTTCCCCCATGGTATCGATGTCGAAATTGTAGCCAGTAAAAATGCTGAGTGGCTAGTAACTTCACTACACTAAATGACGTTTCACCGAATACCATGAACATTTCTAAAGAACATGATAAGGCCATTAAGTCTTGTTGTGTGTACATAAAATCTTGGGATTCACTTGCATTGGTAATGCAATTGTAAAATATGATGCATATAAACCTAGCATTCTCATTGGCTGATTGCAGTAAATCCATACCGTGAGCTCGCAGCAGCGCCTCAGCCGTGAAGAGAGGAGCCTGCAGCATGTCCGCCGTCTCCACTATCAACATGTCCTTCAGCCGACGCAAGTCCTGAAGTTTCAATCCCTCATATGGCTGGAGAGAAAAGGGATAAATGACAGGTTGAAAATGAAAAGTGTGAAGCGACGAGGATGTAAGAGGTGATGGGAAGAGAACTAATAAAGCTTTTCTTTTTAAACTTCTATGTTGCTCAGTCTGTCTGGAACAGCAAAACAAAGCAATCATGAGTCTGTCTATCCTCTTTCGATTGATGTGATATCCTGCAACACTACATTACCAAGTTGTGATTTATCTTGAGCTCAATTCCTCAGTGTACACACAGAAATAATGGTGTACATCCACACGCACAATTCAGGTTGGTCTCTGTTTGTAAGCCTGCAAACTTCTACTATATTATATATTGGGATGAATAGAAAGACTAAAAAAGTATTTATTTGAAATAGAAATCTTTTGTAATCTTCTGACACTTTTGACCAATTTAATGCATCCTTGCTGAATAAAAGTATTAAAATTCTACATTAAAAAATTTTAGAGACCCTAAACTTTTTAGTGTGTAAAAAAAAAAAGTATCTAAATCTCAGAAAACACAATTTTTAACCCAGCTATACCTCTCGTCGGTCAAGGGCGGCATACTCTGCTTCTATCTCCTGAGCTCCAGCATCCTGAGAGAAAACCATCTGCGACTCCAGACTGAGCGCCAGCTCCTTGTGATGCTGTTTCTCCGCACAGTCACACGGCGTCTCCCTGTCCTCGTTCTCCATGAACAAATCTGCATCGTTCTTCACTAATAGCTGCAAAACACAAGACTAGCCCTTAATGTGATCAATCATACTGTCCTACAATTAAAACAGAAAAGTAATCTTGTATGGTCCTGGAGTTTCAATGAGTCTAACAGAACTGAGACTAAAGTCTTAAAAATTTAGGGTTTTCGCAGAGATGCTATAAAATAACTCTAAGAACAATTTTTTTCTTAATGTGAAGAACATTTTAATAATCTGAAGAACAGTTTTTCACTATAAAAACCAATGGAAAGGTTCCATGGATGTTAAAGAGTTATTTATGTCATTTTAAAGGCTCCTAATTTTGTTTTGCAGGTCTCATAAAATAGGTTTACATGCATCCAAGGTCAAAAAACACTTTAAAGGGGACCTATAATGATCCTTTTCACAAGATGTAATCTAAGTCTCTGGTGTCCCCAGAATGTGTCTGTGAAGTTTCAGCTCAAAATACCCACAGATCATTATTATAGCTTGTCAAATTTGCCCCTATTTGGGTGTGAGCAAAAACACGCCGTTTTTGTGTGTGTCCCTTTAAATGCAAATGAGCTGGGCAGCTTTCCAGAAGAGGGCGGAGCTTTAACAGCTCAACAACAACAAAGCTGGAGAATCTCACGCAGCCAAAATGAGGATTGTCAGTAACGGTGCTCAGCCTTACATTGAGTCGACACTGATGGAGAGACTCATGAAGAAGTTACAACTTTAGAATGAAACTGGATGTTTCTGAATGGTTCGTGGATAAATTTATGTAGTTGCTGTGGAGTTGATTCAACTCATCCACTAGTATGTGCCGTCATGTTAATCTTTTGTGCAAAACCCGTATGGACAGGCTAACGTTTATGATTGCTATCAAATGCTGTGAATGGTCTATATTTTTTCTAAAATATCGCTCGGACAAAAACGCTCCTTTTTTAGCAATCGAGCTTGCCAGGGTCAACTTGCAGGCTATCCGAGCTAACGAGACTCTAAATAGTGTTCTGAGCTCGTCTGTGCAGCCAATGACAGAACAGTTAGCATGCTTTGCTCGAACTTTTACCAAAACTGGTACACTGTTTTCACTTGCGAAAACAAGATGACGGAGCCGTGGGTGGAAACGTGCAGATTAAGGGGTGGTAATATTATTATAAGATCCCCTTCCTACGTCACTAGGGGAGCGAAATCTGAGCGGCTGGTTTTTTCACATGCTTGCAGAGAAAGGCTTGCCAAAACAAAGTTACTGGGTGG